>CM076574.1:790652103-790769910 GCA_034641835.2 Pinus albicaulis
AACAATTTAGCATTAAATATTAATTTTCAAGTATTTTCTTATAGAAAAGAGAAGAAAATGGAACCCATTCAGCAGTGTCAGCACATAAAACAAGATGACAAGGAAGAAAATGGTTGATATCTAAGTTTGTCAGTAATTGTTACTTCCTTATAACAACTTAACTAGATTTAATTTTTGTATATTTTAAGTTGTTTAAAAAAATCACCATTGAATGTCTTCAAACAGGTGCTAACATACAAAGAAGAACCATCAGACGAATTTTAATGACATTGGGTTAAATATGGGTAGTGAGTATATGTTGGCATATCAGTAATTAATTGTGGAATTTGTAAGCATCTATCGATCTTGTTTTACTTAGCTCCATCTATAATTAATAGAACAAAAAAAACTTTTATATTAAATATATGAATTTTTATGGGGTATAAAACTTGCAAGAAACAAAGTACGAAATTGTGCCAACAGATGAAATCTTGAAAGATGGCATACTACATGGTTTTGAAAGAATGTGTATAGTTCATGTGTCAATTTTTGCTATGGTACGTCATTTATTTTCAATTTACATTGATGTATATTATTTAACATTTCAATTTTCATTATTCTCACCAATGTATATACACTTATTACAATTTATTTTTATGTTTGTTGATGGAAGGTGAAGAAGAAGAAAAAAATCAGCATCGTGAACAAAACATTCCTAAAAATAACCCATGTCATGGAATTAGCTTGAGTAGTGACAACAATTCAAGCAAATAATTATGATCATTATGTTTGAATATCAAAGCAAGGCATTATATTTTTTGAAATATTTGTCTGTGAAATCAGACATTTTGTTTAATGTAATGGACATGGTGTCCCAATTGAAAGGCAAAGGGATACCAATAACTGTCCCATTTTGTATGACAAAGATTGTCTTATATATATATATATATATATATATATATATATATATATATATATATATATATATATATATATATATAATAAAATATGTTTTAATTTATTCTATTGTGTTCTCCATTGTTGCTGTGAAATGTAACACCACTGATTAAATTTATGGATGATTAAATATTATAATGAAGAGATGTTAAATCTGGTGATATGATATAACAAATTAATCCAAACATCAAATTCAAATTCACTAATAAAAATTTAATTGATATTAATATTGTTATAATATATGTGTCGTCTTTTGATGAATAATGAATTTTAAAAAATCACAATAATTATGATATGATATAACAAATTAATCCAAACATCAAATTCAAATGCATTAATAAAAATTTAATTAATATGAATATTGTTATAAGATGTGTTGACTTTTGATGAATAATGAATTTTAAAAAATCACAATAATTTCACTGTCACGGGTCGATGTTTCTAAAAAAAAAAAAATGAACACCGGTGCATGTCAGTTACTATACACTGGTGCGTTTCTACGACCTATGGGCACTGCATAAATGCCAATACCAATTATAAATCTCGGTGTGTTTGTGTGATATTGCGCACCAGTGCGTTTATGTGAGACTATGCACCAGTGCGTTTGTACGACCTATGGGCACCACAAAAATACCAATACGAATTAGAACAATCGGTACACTTGTCTGATACTGCGCACCAGTGTGTTTCTATAAGACTATGTATCAGTGCGTTGATACAACATATGGGCAGTGCACAAATCCCAATACCAATTAGAATGGCCCCGTGCGTTGTATCACCTACAGTGTGCCTGATGCGGTTTTAGACATTTACGTCCTGGTGCTTGCACCTTCGACCGCCCCGAGCCGACCATCTATATGATACGAACTAGTGCGTTGACACCTTAGTAACGCATCGATGAAAAAAACATGCATAATAACCTCCGGCCGCCTAGCTTTTTTAGTTGTGTTGAAATTCTGTTAAAAGCTCCACCAAAACCTCCATTACCAAAAACATATGTTGTACCAAATGTTTTTTTGAAAATTTTGGCCAATTTAATAACATTAAAAACCTCCTTTATAGCCTCCGCTAGAGGGTCTTTTCCTTGTAGTAACAACCAAAACCATAACCCCAGGAGATGGAACACCAAGAGTTTGTGGGCCCCGTTGGGCAACCAACTTCCCATCATCGTAACTTGGTCATATTATCTTCGTTTGGTGCATACGATACCTCGTTTGAAATATCTCTCTGAGTAATACAATATTTTCCATAGAGCCATGCCTATGGCTACAGGCCTCTTGCGGACCTAGAAAAACACCGTTTAGGGGGTCAAAATTGCTCCATAAGTTCAGGACCAGAAAAACTGCTAAAAATAGTAAATGTTGTTATAAACAAGGAAACTGATGAAGTTGACTGGAGGTCTAGGTGGAATAGGTGGGTGACCACCAATATCCACCTGGATTAATCCTCCCTCCTTATGAAGCAATGGTACCCTTTGCATACAGAGCCTTCATGAGGTGAGAAATTTTTTTTGAACTTGGTCCCTGGTGAACCATTTTCCCTAGTGAAGGGGTTGGCTTGCTTTGATAACTCAATATAGCTAGATCCTCTGTTGGCAAGCTTTATTGATCTATGTGTCCATGATTCGATTAATTGTGTAATTTTCCATGCATTCTATGTTTAAATATGTTGGTGTAAGTTGTTTTGAAATGTTGGATGTGTCCAGTAATGGTGGAAAGTATCGTTGAAGGCGGAACACATTGAAAACTGGGTGCAGGCCAGGGAATGGTGGAATAATGAGCTTGAAGGAATTGTCCCCTAAAACCTTGGTGATGGTGTACAACCCATATCGGAGCGGACAAAGCTTGCGGTGCAACCTAGCAAGGTTCTCATTTTGAAAATGTAGTCAAACATTTTTTCCCACCTAGAACTTGTGTGGCACTTGATGCTCATCATGGCACTTTATGCACTTATCATTGGCTATGTCCAATATGTCATGGAATTGTTGGCCGATGTGTTATATTCATTTAATGAAGTTGTTAGCCCTTTAAGCTTCAAACTGGACATGATTTGAATTTGTCTAAGTCGCTGCAAGTGTATGGCCACATAAATGGGACATAGTGGCTGGAACTCCAACCCCACCTGAAAGAGGTTATGGCTAGTTGAGCTATGGAGAGCCCTGTTGTAGTTGTGCTAGAAATAGGGAGAATTTCATCCCATGTGCATGGATTATTCAATTTTTACATACACAAAATGTGTAGATCATCATGTTGAAGACTATTGTTTGGCCATCAGTTTGGGGGTGGAAAGTCATGGACTTAGTGATCTTGGTATCTAACATCGACCAGAGACTTGACCAAAATGTACTTAGAAACCTTTTGTCCCGATATGAGATAATGGATTGTGGAATCCCAAAGTGTACCCACACTGGTTCAAAGAATACCTTAGAAGTGGATTCTGTCGTGATGCTCTTCTTGCAGGCCACTAGAATGGCCTCTTAGATAATATGTCAACGATCATGAAAATGCAGTCATTGCCATGGTTGGTAGAAGGAAGTACCGACATGTAATCCATGGAGATGGATTCCCAAGGTCGACTAGGATTAGGCAAAGGATTATATATGTAGGTAGTGCAGGATCTGATGTACTTCCCAACATCTTGTTGAAGGTTTGGCCAATAAAAATACTTCTGTAGCACTTCCATTGTTTTATCTACTTCGAGATGTCTAGTGACTCAACCATAGTGTGCCTCCAAAATCATCTTGTCATGCTCATTTGAAGGAACATAGAGGTTTCCCAAGTGGCACAACAATGCATCATGGAGGTGAAAATTTGGAACTTTATTTCCTTCCAGGAGCGACTGGTATGTGTGTCTAAATTCTAGATCTCTCTTATAAAGATGCGACCACCCTATTCTCGTACCCACAAGAGTCTAGCGTAGTGGTTAGCACTTCTCTTCTTGTACTTAATGTTAAAATGGAATTTTTGCAGGTATGTGGACCATTTATGATGGCGATTTTTCTGCAACTTCCCTTGCTTTTGTATGAACTGCATGGGTTAATGGTCTATGTGGATGATCGTTTCCTTCCCCATAATGTAATGCTTCCATTATCAGCAGGTCTGAACAATGGAATACATCTATTTGTTATACATGGGATACTTTCAGATGATGTCTGAAAGTGTCTCACTGTGATATGCAACTGCATGCCCCTGGTGAGTAAAATATCCACCAATGGCATAGTCAGAGGTATCTGTCTCAATCTCAAATGGTTGTTGCAGTTATGGTAATGTGAGTACTGGTGCAGAACAAAGGCGATGCTTCAACTCCCTACTAACAATGGAATATATCTCTTTGTCATAGGTGGGATACTTTTAGACAGTGTCTAAAAGTGTCTCACTTTGATATGCCACTTGATGCCCCTGCTGAGTAAGAACTACAACAATAGCATAGTCATAGGCATTTGTATCAATCTTAAATGGTTGCTGCAAGTTTGGTAATGTGAGAACTGGTGCAGATCAAAAGAGATGATTCAACTCAGAAAATTCATTCTGTTGGGATTCAAACCAAAATAAATTTTCCTTCACTCCGCCCTTGATGACTTGAGTTAAAGGAAAAGTGATATGAGAGTACCCCAATACGAACTTGCGGTATAAATTGGAAAAACCTAGAAGTTATAGAGCTCTGTTAGAGTGGTTTGGGATGGCTAATCCCAAATTAAATGTATCTTGGTTGGGTCCACATGCACACCTCAGCCATAAATGATTTACCCCAGATATTGAACCTGGGTCATACCAAAAGCAGATTTTTCCAAATTGACACACAACTTGTGTTGTTGCAGTGTTTGGAGGACCTGTTGAATTTGGTGGAAATTATCTTCCCAATTATGGCTAAAGATCAGTATGTAATCCAAATAAACCACCATGAATGAGTTGGTGAAGGGTCGCAAGATGTCATCCATGAGCCTCATGAAGGTTGCAGGGGCATTCTTCAACTTGAAAGGGATGACCAGCCATTCAAAAATTCCCTCCTTGGATTTAAAGGTAGTTTTCCACACATTAGAGGGTTCAATTGGTACTTGGTGATAACCAGACTTCAATTCAATATTTTGAAATGTTTGCCCCCCTTGAGCTGGTCCATAAGGTCATCAATCCATGGGGTTGGATACCTATTCTGTACAGTGATTTTTTTCAACGCCTAATAGTCAATACAGAGTCTCCCTCGTCCTTATTTTGTACCAATACATCAAACTCCCACATGGTGACGAACTTGGAATGATGTTCCATTTATATAATAGCTCCCACATATTCCTCTTGATTTCATCGTTCTCCAAAACAGAGCATCCATAGATCAGTCCATTGGGTAGTGGCTCGAACGGGGTTATATTGATGGAGTGCTTGACTTGACAGCATAGAGGTACCCCTGTGGGTGAGGTGAATATGTCATTGTACTCCTCCACGACCTTGTCCATTTTTTGTTGTCATGCGAAGGAGCCTTGTCTCAAGGTTGTGGCCACAATCTTCTTCTTGCCCCAAGGGTAAATCATAAGGAACACAAATTTCTCAGTCTAGGAAATGATCTTACTGCATTGCTTCATAGTGATTAAAGATATGGTGGTAGGTGGTGCTACCTCTGGTATCATGTACAACTCATCTACCAAAGTAATAATAATAAGACGAGGCCTAGACTCATACACAACATGTATCTTCCACAAGTATGGTTGGCCTAATAATACATTACAAACTTCAAGAGGAGAAACATCACACAGTATGCCATTTGTGAAGGGATTGATGTTGTAGGGAAGATGACACTTCTGGCTGACATAGAGATATCATCCTTGGTGAAGCCACTTGATGGTGTACAACTATGGTTTTGTTGTGGTCGGTATGCCCACCGCTTCATGACCTCTACTAAAATGAGGTTATTTTGTCTCCCGTTGTCGACAATGAACCGCAATAGAGAACCCTTCACCCACATTGTTGAGTGTAAGAGACGCTTCCCCTCCTTTGGATATTTGGGCTCATTCTTCTAGATATTGGTGGTGGAAATGGTGGAACTAGGCTCCACGTCAATAATATTCTTCTCCTTTTCATTCCATTTTTTGGGTTATGACTAAGAGTCAAAACATGCATCTGATTCATAAGCCTTC
Organism: Pinus albicaulis; assembly: GCA_034641835.2. Classification (NCBI taxonomy): domain Eukaryota; kingdom Viridiplantae; phylum Streptophyta; class Pinopsida; order Pinales; family Pinaceae; genus Pinus; species Pinus albicaulis. The sequence goes on from CM076574.1 coordinate 790,658,165, forward strand.
AACTTGGCCACCAGTGACTGCTTGATTCGACACCCATTGATGTTATGAGTGGGGATCTTACGGAACTCATGCCATTTTCCCATGTACTTATTTGTCTTTGTGGTGTTTTTATTTACTTGCGGCTTTGATGGGTTGTCCTTTGTTTTGAGGTTTGGGGGTGCCTTTCCCTTGCTTTGGATTTACAGATCCAAAGTTTCACTTATTCTGTTTAAATTTCTGCTTGATATTGATAGTGCATCAATAAGCAACACGGAGCGAGGATATTTCCAAGAAATCCATCTCATCCTGGATGTACTTGTGTAAACAACTTTGGTACTTGAGTACCAAATTTCAATCAGAATCCTTGATATCAAACTTTGTGTGAAAATTATGAAAAATATTTGTGAACTCTGGAATGTCTTGGTTCATTCCCTACCGCAACATGGTCCGCTTTATGTATTTATCCTCATAATTCCTGATAGGGTAATACTATAGCTTAATGGCATCTCGGAAATAATTCCAAGTGGGTGCGGCTAAAAATAGTGAGGCTGCACTCTCGTCCCTCTTCTCACAGTAGGTTTCCCACCAGTCCTTGACGTGGGGGGTGGATTTAAGAAGTGCAAAAGTAATCTTTTCCCGGTTGGAAAACTCATGAATCGAAAAATATCATTCTAGCATATTTAACCATTTATTTACGGCATCCGCATCTATCTGACCTTCAAATACGGGTATGTCAAATTTAATTAGTACCTTAAAGGGATTGGTGCTTTCAGAGTGGCTGCTGGAAGAAGATGCATTGTTTGAGGGTAGTTGCCGAAGGATATGGGAAAATTTGTCCATCGTCGTGTTCCTCCATCACTAGAGGCCTTCTTTGAGAAATATTTTGAAAGGATCTCTTGGTCCCTCATCTTTATTTTCTTCCGCCATGGAAGGCCGCCAAGGTTTGTGAGGTTGGTCTTGCAAAGGTTCAACCAGTTTGAGCACTATTTCCTTATACCCTAACCTTGTTGGGGACATGCAAAGAAAAATAGAGAAAGAGCAAACCGCTCTGATACTATTGATCTGAAATTAAACAGAAACGCAATAGAATATAGATATAATCATAAATATAGAGATGTAACAAAGAAAATGCTTCATTTCATTAATATCAAAGGATTGAGATATGCTTACATACAAAATGGAAAGAAACCATCTCGTGCAATGGTTTATTAATATGCTATTTTTATTAAATGGTATGGTTAACAGGCTAGTTTTATTAAACTATCTAGTTCATTGAAATAAAGTCGAATGATCATTTATCACAAAATTACTCATATGAGAAAAAAAAAGTTAAAATTCTAGCCACAAGTTATTATATGGGAAAACCAAGTTTATATAATTATTTGTTATATTCCATGTTTACAAAAGTGTTTCCTATATTGATTTTATTAAGAAATATGTTTACGCAGAATCACAAATTTAAGTGCATAATTGTTGGATAGATTGATTTTATTGAACTTAATGATATACTTGACCAGATCTATTAAAATTAATGGTCCAAAAATGTCCACCAATTCCTAAAAGAAATAAATTAGCATAGTTAATTAAGCCTGGTGATATTGTAGAAATATAACTAACAAAGACCAATATCTGAAAGAATAAAGAAAAAACTACAATACTGTAAAAATAAACATCCTAGAGGAAGCAAGGAGCTAAGATGAATTCAAGGAAGAACAGGAGGACAAAGCTGATATGATTGTAGGAGTGAGATATGAAGTGACCTTACTATTGCACTTTAATGTGGGTGACATCAACCTTCGTTGCTCTAGTTACAGGCACCTACAAATGGAAACGACAAACCCAACTGGGGAAATTCTGAATTCTACGCAATGGTGCAGGGGATTTGAAAATCTAAAGAAAAAATCCCAAAGAAGAATGTTGCTCTGAAGCTGTGTATTCGGTCTAAAGGTGCAGGGATTGAATACGCTCAAGAAAATGGAATTAAAAAAAAAAATCAGACAAGAGGAGGTGGGAAGGCTGGCCAAAATGCTCCATTTTCCCTCCATTAATTTTCTAGCTTGTTGTAGGTGTCCTGTCATGTCCTGGGGGATGGAGACGGAGACATAGTGCCAACTCTTTTTTATTTTAGCTCACTGTTTTTGTTTTTTCCAGGTCTATTGCCCCAATTTTCTTCTGGAAAGATTCTGGAGGTTACCTTTTTTTCATTTTGGAAGCTACTACTATTATAATTCTGATTTTGGAGATCATCGTTCTCCACTAAATACGAGTGTGTGCAGTTTTTTGTTGTTCAGACAGGGCACCTTTGCTTTGTTCGGGGGCCACACTATTGATCTTTTCCCCATTGTTGGGACATGTTTTGGGATTAATGATGTATTTTTTGGTCTTATCATTTTGCTGAAGGCTGGGATTATGTTTTTTTTTTAATGTAATGTTTTTCCTGGGAGGAACTCTGAACCACTTCTATCTAGATCATAGATCTATGATGTATGGCAAATCATATTTTGCAAGACTTTTGAATGGCACAATATATCAGCCATGTTTTTTTTCATCGTGAAAAAAAAAGAGACAGAGTGCCAATGGCGAGGATGCAAATGGACGAGAGGCGTAGTGTGTTAACGAGACGGGGCCCACAGGTCCGTTTGTGGGTGGAGGGTATGCCGGAGGAGATCGTCGGTAATGAGTCGACGAGTATCCCTGAGGGGGTGGAACATTGATTCATTAGACTAATCCTTATCATATTGATAGAGAATTGAATAGTTAGGCATATGCTTTATCCAAAATAGGCCTCCAAGAAGTTGGCTTGCCAGCAAAATAAAGTTGAGACAATTAACACCCCAGGTCTACCACAACCTTTATCCATTCCAATTCAACATTGGGAGGAGATTTCAATGGATTTTATCACAGTTTTACCTAATTCTGAAGGAAAGAGTGTCATCGCGGTGGTAGTTGATAGAATTATCAAGTATGCACAATCTAATCCATTTAAAGCAAGTACAATCACTATTGCATTTATGGAAACAATTCAAAAGCTACATGAAAACCCAAAGATTATTGTAAGTGACGGAGATCCCATTTTTACGGGAAATTTTTGGACAGAATTATTTTCTTGTTTGGGTACTCAAATAGCTCATAGCTCATCTTATCATCCTCAATCTGATGGTCAAACTGAGATAGTGAATACAAGTTTGGAAGGATATCTTAATTGTTTTGTATCTGATAAAAAAATACTCTTAGGTCGCTATATTACTAGTTTAGTCCCTTATTGTTATTAGTGTAGCCCCCTTATTGTTATTGTTGTACCCTTGTAACCCCAATATTGTTATTATTGTGCCCTTACATTATTATTGTTAGGTCGGCTAGGATTATATTGTGGCCCCATGGACTCCTATATATAAAAGGAGGTTTTGGTCATTTGTATCATCCAATAATTGTTCATTTATGTAATGTAAAGGAGTTTTCCCCCTCGAAGTGGCTTATTTATAAGGCGTTGATCTCTCTTTTCTTCTATTTTTGGAGTTGGTTTCATAACATTTGGTATCAGAGCTTTGGATCTAGGGTTTCGCTGCTCCAAACAAGTCATCATGGAATTTTCGCTATAACTTCTTTCTATGAAGGTTCCAAAGCAGAAATGTTCACAACGTGAAGCCTAAATCCTGAGAAACGTTGTGCAAAATTTTCAGATCTTGGTTCGCAATATTTTCAGAGATATGATTTGTAGAAGTTAGGGAATTTTGTGGGCTCTTGAATTTAACCTAAACATGTCATCATGGAATTTTCGCTATAACTTTTTTTTCTACGAGAGTTCAGAAGCTGAAATTTTTATAGAGTGAAGATGAAATCCTAAGGAACTTCGTGGAAAAATTTCAAAGCTTGATTCAAAATATTTTTGGAGATATGATCTGTGGAAGTTAGGATTGTTTCAGGCTTCTGAATTTCATCTCAAAGAGGTGACCGTGGGAAAATCTTATAACTCTCTCTTTGAGCATCGGATTGGAATTTTGTAAAAAGTGTCCGCAAGTACACGGATTTAAGTTTCCTTGTATCAATTTTAGAGTTGAAGGAGGAAATAGTGACACATGGCACATCGTACAAGTTCACTCTACTGAACCAGACCATAATTAGGTCATTGTGGGAGATTGGGTATAACTTTGATTTGAAGAATCCAAATCAGGTAAGGCCTGTGGAATTTAAAAGAAGATTCAGAGGGATACTACAGGGCTGAATTTTAGATATTGAAGATCCAAAATCATAGATAATTCAATTTCAGTATCAAGCTCCTCAAAATTAAGAAAAAGGTGTGTATTTTTTTTAAAGAATTGCATAAGTCTTGTGTGAAAAATAAGTTTGAATTGATTCCACGGGCATATTGTAGCATAGATATCAATATTGGGTTCTAAAATGCCACCAAAAAATAATTCAACACCCATTAAGCCTTCAGAAGTCTCTACTATGACTCATGAAGATGAAGAAATGCGACATGACATATCAAAATTACAAGAGCAAGTGCACCAAATTTCGCTCTCGCAAAGAGAAATAAAAAATAAGATGGATGGCATGGAAGCTAGCATGGAAGCTAATATGGATGACATGGAAGCTAAGATTGATGGAAAAATGAAAGACAACATGGAAAACATGAAGAATGATCTAAAAGCATACATGGAAGGTTTGAAAAAGTTGATACAAGAAATTTTTCCTAATGGTGAAAAGATAGTAGAGGAAACTCATGATGAGAAAAAAATAAATGTTAATAACAATTTCATAAACTCTAATGTTGGATGGAAGAACCACCATATTCCAAACATGGATATGAGGAAGTTTAATGGCAAGGATCCCGTAATATGGATACTACAGATGGAGCAATGTTTTGATCTCAATAATGTGCAAAACACACAAAAGGTACACATTCCAACTTTACATTTAGAACAAAATACATTTGTATGGTATCGATGAATTTGCTCCCGTAAAAAAATTGCCACTTGGTCAATTTTTACAGAGGAAATGATAGCACATTATGAGGATACAAAGAGCAACACCTTCTTTAGCCAATTGATAAATCTCAAACAAAAGGGTTCATTGGTGCAACACATTGAGGACTTCCAAAAATTGAATATAAGGGTAGCTAATATTCCAGAGGAACAAGTGATTGATGTCTTCATAGGAAATTTAAAGGATAACATCCAACATGAAGTTCACATTTGGGAACCTGATTCATTGGAAAAGGCATTCAGGTTGGCAAGAAAACTTGAATGTAAAATTATGGCAACAAGGAAGCCTACCACTCACATATATAAAGATGGAAGTGTTGCTACTCCTAGAATTCCACAACCTACAAGGTTGGCACCACAACAATTGGAAGAAAAAAGAGAAAAAGGGCTTTTATATAGTTGTGATAGCAAATACACTAAAGGTCATAAGTGTGCTAAGAAGAAATTATTTTACATAGATTGTGAAGAGGAAGAAGAAAATGAATAGGAATATTCAAAAGAAGAGGATATACACTAGGAACCAACCCTAGAAGAGAAAGAAATGAGTCCGACCATATCATGTAATGCATTGGCAGGAATTACCACTCCTCAAACTCTCAAGATAGAAGGACATATCAAGAAGAAAAAGGTAATAGTGTTGATTTATTCGGGTAGTACCCATAATTTTATTCATTGTAAGGTAGCCAAGGAATTGAATTGTTTCCTATACCCAGCACCAGAATGTCAAGTGATGGTTGCAAATGGAGGAACTATAAATTGCTCTGGAAAATGCCATAATATCAAGCTAACCATGGGGGAATATGTGTTGACTAGTCCAATGCTTTCCATTCCTATGGGAGGTGCTGATGTTGTACTATGAGTACAATGGTTACAATCTTTGGGGACGGTAGCTTTTAATTTTCAAGAACTTTTCTTGAAATTTTTTTCAGAAGGAAAGGAAGTCGAATTACGAGGTATTTCAGGGAAGTTGGGAAAGATAATAAGCTCTAATGTCATGACAAATCTTCTAAAGAAAGAACAACGAGGCGTAATTGCACAATTATGCTCACTAGAAGTTCCAACATCAAAATCATCTATTTCTGCAGATCTCCAACAAGTCTTGGACAATCATTCCAAGGTGTTTGAAACTCCCGAAGGACTCCCACCTATTCGTGATCATGATCATGCTATTCATTTGATTCCAGGAAGTGTTCCTCCAAACATCAGGCCTTATAGATATCCTTATGTCCAAAAGAGCGAAATTGAACGTATGATTGGAGAAATGTTAGAGGCGGGTATAATTCAACCTAGTCAAAGTTCTTTCTCTACTCCTGTAGTATTGGTACACAAGAAGGATGGATCATGGCGCATGTGTCCGGATTATAAGGAGCTCAATAAACTCACCATTAAAGATAAATTTCCCATTCCTGTGATTGATGAATTATTGGATGAATTACATGGAGCAATTTATTTTACCAAGTTGGATCTTCGTTCGGGATATCATCAAATTAGAATGAAGACTGAAGATATTCCAAAAACAACATTTCGAACTCATGAGGGTCATTATGAATTTTTGGTCATGCCTTTTGGCCTTACCAATGCACCTTCTACATTTCAAGGGTTAATGAATTCCATTTTCAAACCCTTCCTTAGAAAATTTGTGCTAGTATTTTTTATTGTATACTAATCTACAACAGGTCTTGGAAGGATCATGTTCAACATATTGATAGGGTGCTCAAACTATTGCAAGAGAAACAATTATATGCAAAAACATCCAAATGTTTCTTTGGATTCCAATAGGTGGAATATCTGAGTCATATTATATCTCACGAGGGTGTTAAGGTAGACCCTAACAAAATTAAAGCCATTAAGGAATGGAAAATCCCACAACCATAAATCAGTTGCGAGGATTTCTCGGTTAACAGGGTATTATCGCTAGTTTGTTAAGAATTATGGGATAATAGCAGCACCTCTAACAAAATTATTGAAGAAAGATCCATTTTCATGGACTCCTAAAGTAACTAAGGCCTTTGAACATCTTAAAGAGGCAATGTGCCTAGCACTAGTCTTAGCTACACCAGACTTCACAAAAAAAATTATTGTGGAATGTGATGCCTCGGGAAATAGAATTGATGTTGTTTTAATGCAAGAAGGAAGACCCATTTCCTTTGAAAGTCATCCAATCAAAGGAAATTATTTACAGACAACTATTTATGAGAAGGAAATATTAGCAATACTACATGCACTAAATAAATGGTGACTTTACCTAATGGGAAGACACTTCAAAGTAAAAAATGATCATGATAGTCTTAAAAACTTTTTGTAACAAAGATTATTTTGAGAAGAGAAGAAAAAATGGGTCACAGAGATGTTGGGTGATGACTTTGAAATAATCTACAAAAAAGGGAAGCTAAATGTTATTGTAGATGCACTCTCAAGAAATAATGAAGATGTGGAACAATTGCTTTATGCCATTTCTATTATCGAACCAAATTGGATAACCAAAGCAAGGGATGAATGGAAGAAGGACAAAGAAGTGTGGACACTCATTGAAAACTTGCAGCAATATCCTATTACATCTGATACATTTAGTTGGAAAATTTATTCCTTATGGTACAAAGATCACTTATATCTTTGTAATAATTCCCAACTAAAAAAAATATTCTTTTGGAATTGCACACTTCTCCTTTAGGAGGACACTCAAGTTTTTTAAAAACTTACCACAAGGTGAAGAGAGAATTTTTTTGGGATGACCGTAAATCTTATATTCAAAAGCTTGTAGTGGAATTTTTTGTTTGCCAACAAAAACAAAGTTGAGACAATTAAGACCCCGAGTCTTCTGCAACCTTTATCCATTCTAAGTCAACGTTAGGAAGAGATTTCAATGGATTTTATCACAAGTTTACCCAAGTCTGAAGGAAAGAGTGTCATCATGGTGGTAGTTGATAGACTTACCAAGTATTCACACTTTTGTGCATTATTTCATCCATTTAAACCAAGTGAAGTTGCTACTACATTTATGGACACAATTCAAAAGCTACATGGAAACCCAAAGATTATTATAAGCGACAGAGATCCCATTTTTACTGGAAATTTTTGGACAGAATTATTTTCTTATTTGGGTACTCAACTAGCTCATAGCTCATATTATCATCCTTAATCCGATGTTCAAACTGAGATAGTGAATAAATGTTTGGAAGGATATCTTCGTTGTTTTGTATTTGATAAACAAACAAAATGGGTCAAGTGGTTACCTCTCGCTGAATGGTGGTATAACACTTCCTTCCATACTACAGTAAAAATGACCCCATTTATGGCACTTTATGGATATCATCCACCGTCCATCACATCATCTTTAAGAGAAAATTCTAAGGTTCAAGCAATGGAAGATCACATCGAGCATCAAAAAGAAGTTCTCCAACTCTTAAAGGATAACCTAAATTTGGCACAAAATCAAATGAAACAACAGGTAGATCAACATCGCAGCGAGAGAAGTTTTGATGTAGGAGACTAGGTATTTTTATGGCTACAACCACACAAACAAATGTTCCTCAGGCAAGCTAAGAAGGATAATAAATTATTGCCAAAGTAATATAGTCCTTACAAGGTGTTGCAAAAGATTGGTACTATGGCATACAAATTGGAGTTTCCTGCTTCTTTGCAAGTGCATCTAGCTTTGCATGTTTCATGCTTAAAGAAGGTTATAGGTGAAAATCTTCCAGTTCAAACAATATTTCTAGAACTTGATGAGAAAGGAAAAATATTTCCTGAAGTGGTCATAGAAGCAAGAACTCGACAACTACGAAATCGATCAATTTCAGAGTATCTCATCAAGTGGAATAACTTACCCACTAAAGATTCTACATGGGAGGATGAGAATTTTATACATAAGTACCCAGAGCTACTCAAGCATTGAGGACAACAATTTTTTTAAGGAGAGGGGCATGTTAGTTCCCTATATTACTATTTTAGTCCCTTATTATTATTAGTGTAGCCCCCTTATTGTTATTTTTCTACCCCTGTAACCCCAATATTGTTATTATTGTGCCCTTACATTATTATTTTTAGGTCGGCTAGGATTATATTGTGGCCCCATGGACTCCTATATATAGAAGGAGGTTTTGGTCATTTGAATCGTCCAAGAATTGTTCATTTATGTAATATAAAGGAGGTATCCCCCTCGAAGTGGTTTATTTCTAAGGCATTGATCTCTCTGTTCTTCTATTTTTGGAGTTGGTTTCATAACAAAGACAATGGGTCAAAGTGGTTACCTCTCGTTGAATGGTGGTATAACACTTCCTTCCATACTGCAGCAAAAATGACCCCATTTATGGCACTTTATGGATATCATTCATCGTCCATCACATCATCGTTAATAGAAAATTCTAAGGTTAAAGTAGTGGAAGATCACATCTAGAATCAACAAGAAGTTCTCCAACTCTTAAAGGATAACCTAAATTTGGCACAAAATCGAATGAAACAACAGGCAGATCAACATCGCAAAGAGGTATGTTTTGATGTAGGAGACTGGGTATTTTTACGACTACAACCATACAAACAAATGTCTCTCAAGCAATATAAGAAGGATAATAAATTATGGCCAAAGTACTATGTTCCTTACAAGGTGTTGCAAAATATTGGTACTATGGCATATAAGTTGGAGCTTCCTCCTTCGCGAGTGCATCCAGTTTTCCATGTTTCATGCTTAAAGAAGGTTATAGGTGAAAAAATTCCAGTTCAAACAATATTTCCAGAGCTTGATGAGGAAGAAAAAATCATATTGGAACCTAAAGCAGACACATAAACAAGAACTTGAGAGCTACTAAATCGATCAATTTCAGAGTATCTCATCAAGTGGAAGAACTTACCTACTGAAGATTCTAATTAGGAGGATGAAAATTTTATACATAAGCATCCAGAGCTACTCAAGCGTTGAGGACAACACTTTTTTGAAGGAGAGAAGCATGTTAGGTCCCTATATTACTATTGTAGTCCCTTATTGTTGTTAGTGAAACCCCCTTATTGTTATTGTTCTACCCCTGTAACCCCTATATTGTTATTATTTTTCCCTTAAATTATTATTGTTAGGTCAGCTAGGATTATATTGTGACCCCATGGAATCCTATATATAGAAGGAGGTTTTTTCATTTGTATCATCCAAGAATTTTTCATTTATGTAATGTAAAGTACGTTGCCCCCTCAAAGTGGCTTATTTCTAAGCATTGATCTCTCTTTTCTTCTATTTTTGGAGTTGTTTTCATAACATTGAATCTGACATATCATCCCAATGGATATGCAGCAGGGAAGAATAATTTCCACTGTCTAGATCGGAATATTGTTTTGTTATAGAAGAAATGAAAAAGCTTTTATAATTACTGAGGAGGGACGACTTGTAGATGGCTAAAATCGTACACACTATCAAAGAAAGAAGTGGCTAGATCTTCGTTCTCCATGTTAAGATTTATGTTTTGCATCACAATATTTTGACATGGAATAGTCTTGCTACATGCAAGTCATTGCATTTTTCGTTGCCGAAGTGTCGCTGATATTTTTGTACATCAAGTTGTTGATTTGCATTGTTGAATTCTATGTTCACCATAACAAGAATGAACAAGGAGATTCAATGCTCACAAGAAAATAATTGGTTCCAATTTTTCCTGCAAATACAATGATGATCCAACAAATCAAGGGAATTAAAGAACTGAATTGCTCAGTAAATATGTACGTACCAATACTGATATTACTAATATTGGTCAAACTGCATAAAGAATATGCCATCAGTTTAGAATTTCGCACAAGAAAATCTACGCTTCTATCACAATGGACCAGTTATGTTTTAGGTACAGTTAATTTTCTTTTGAATAAGTTAAACAACATTTCTTATGTTCAATTTTCATTATCAGTGAATTAACCTAAGTCTTTATAAAAATACCCTTAAGTATTTTAAACTGTGGGTCATATTAAGTTGAGAGCATGAGTTCTGCAATAATGTAGAGGTCTCTGTGCTAATGTGGTGTCCTATGCAGATGAGATAAAATGAGTTTTGTACCCGGAAAACATACCAATGGGTCGTCGCCTTTGAATCTAACAACATTTTCTCCAGCCTTAGCAAAATTAAGGAGGAGTAGGTGAATCTCTTCCTTAGAATAAAATGCATTAACACAATCATATTTTTTGACCCAAAAAAAACACTAAAATTCTAAAAAAAATCAAGAGACTATTTTTCAATATCATACTTTTCAATACTAAAGAGCCATGGGGAAGAACATAGAGGGAATATTTTGAATCTTAAAGAAGACAACCTAAGCCTATGAACTAGCTTTATAAAGAAGGCAAGTGAACAAACCTGATTTCGACTATGGTAACCAGCAGTCTTCCCAACATAAGGCAACCTGGCTCCAGGGTGAACCATGTCCATTATATATATTTGTGGATACCAGGTGATCGTACAAAACAAGGTCTGTAGTTTACATGAGTCAAAAAGCCTTTAATGTTAGCAGCTCTGGATCGTTGGGGCCAGTTCCCACCAGATAAACACATCTCTTCTTCCTTTGAAAATTCTTCGTGTCCTGGTTATTTTTGAGAAATTTTGGCATTTCATATAGTTGTAGCAGCTGCAGAGAAATGACATGCTCTTCTTCTTCGAAAAACACTTCTTCCTTGGAGGATGATGAAGATGATGGTGAACCTCCAATAACTGAGGTGTATCTATGCATCCATGTCGGTGTCACATGCCCTTCAATAAAAAGGGAGGAGTCCTTCATATTGAGGTGGGAGTTGATTTTTAAAAACTCTGATTTCCCTACTAAAACCTTTGTGCAAACAAAAATTCTAAGACTTCCATGGTGATTTTTAGGTAATGACTAGTATTTGGGGTTAGAAAAGATGGATTTTTTATAGAGGTGATCGCAAAGAGCTGAGGATCCATGGAATGAATGAAATAATTCTCCATAGAACCAATAAAATCCATGTGTTTTCTAGAGAAAGCCCAAACGTGTCACATACATACACGTGTAAAGCTTGAAAGGCACTGTGAAAAAGTTTATAATACAAGTATTTTTAATCAAACATAAATACATTAACGATTAACGGTTAGCAAACTAATGCTAGCATTAGTTCGACGGGAAAGAACATAAACTAAATACTTGGTTAAAACCTTAAGTATTAAAGGGATATTTTGGAGAAGAATATAGACGGATGCCTCAGGAAGAGGCCAATAAGACTATAATTTTTATATTAGTAATATTGGTTTAAAAAGCGGCTATCAAATTTTCTATTGGTTAAAAAAGTGGTTGTAACTATATAATAGCTTTGCAAAAATACTCTTTGAAAAAACTTTGGTTTACGAACTAATGTAGAGTGAAAAGAACTAACGTAGAGTGAAAAAATGATTACTAATAGTCTCGTCGTGACGATAGGGACTAATAAGAAATTTCAACCAATTTGAATGATACACTTTTGACATAAATATATTGTAAAATTTATTAAAAACAATTTCCAAAAGTTAAAAAGAAGTTGCAACTAGTTTTGTGGGAAATTTTATTTATACATAAGAAATGTCAAACAATTTGAGTGAAAATAAATTTGAATGATACACTTTTGATGTAAATATATTGTATAATTTATTTAAAAAAATCTCCAAAAGTAAAAATGAAGTTGTAACTAGTGTGCAATTTTATTTATAAAGAAGATGGGTTGTGGGGCAGCAAGTCATTGCTACTAGCCAAATCTGTTGTGTAGCAATTTCTAGAGAGCTAGATCTATTGGACAGATTGATTTGTTGCATAGCAATGGTATTAAATATAAATACAAAACTATGATAGTAATCCATGTCTTCAAAGCCCTGCATTCCCCAGAAATTAAAAAAAAATTTAAAAAAATTCCTAAACACCGAGCAAAAAATTTGCAAGAAATAAATTCATTAGTTCATGACTACAATTTATATTATAGCTCTATATAATGTAAAAAAAAATTATATACCTACAAGGATTGGTCAATGAGAGAGCTTCAAGGTTGGGAAGACATTCCAAGGGACTTGTAATTCGAATTTTCCTTGTAAAAATTTCAGAGCTATTGATCTTAAGGGTTTTTAGTGTTATTAAACTTCCAATAATTTCAAGAAATATGCTTGTTGTTGTTAAACCAGAAAAATTGATTCTTTACATATGTTGAGGGCCCAATTATAATTATATTGGATCTGCATTGCCTGCTATATTTCCACAGATGAGTTTATTGGAAAATTCATACAAGAGAATCTTGTATAGCTACAAATCAATGTCAATACCCCTCAACGAGATTTGTAATAGCTAAGGAAAATGAATGCTTAAACAATGAAGCCCATTGTGTATTATTTTGTGGATCTCCAATGTAACCAGATTGGTGGAAAAAATAACAATATGGTGGGCCTTGGAAAACAAATCTGACAGATAGAGATGTTTTAACTGAGGAAAATGTGATATGGTCTCTCAGGACTTATAAGTGAGTGTAACAGTTTGGAGGCGATAGGAAGTTAGATGAAAAAATCCCGAGAAATTGGCAGGAAAGCGGGTAAGATTATACAACGCAGGTACTGAGTGGTGAGATTGTTACAAGAGAATAAGGTAGCATGAAGTGTTGCCTTATTCCCTATGAAATCATTATAACAATAACAATATTCATTCAGATAAATCCCCTACACATTATGCTTCGCTAGAAACTGTACCCAACTGCAAACATTATTGCTAGTGAAGTTTAAGAATGCTACTAATCCACCATCGAGATGAAAATAATGCATGTCACCAACGTCAGTTAGTAGGAGATGAAAAATAATCCATATCTGGAGTGACTAACAACCGCGAATAAATCAAATTCACTTAGACATTCCTAGACACAAGGGAGTAAAGCTGGTCGTTTTTATTATTTTAATATGTTTAAATTGAAAATAAAAGAAGTGCATCCAACTGCTAATGTTGGAATACCGATAGATGAACTTCACCAATTTCATATTTTCACATATCGAAGCCTTTTTCAAGAGTATAATCTTCTATATAAAATAAATATACATGCTATCTGAAGATTTTCGTGCTACAATTGTCTTTGTATTCAACGAAGTAATGCTTTCAAGAAGACAAGCAAGCATTGGAATCTCCCTATCTATGTACTCTACCAAATAAATTTCCACACACTTCAGATTATCATGTGAAACCTCCATATGATAGTAATCCATGTCTTCAAAGCCCCTACATTGCCCAAAATTTAAAAACATTTAAAAAAAGAATTCCTAAACACCCAACGGAAAATTTGCATGAGATAAATTCATTAGTTCATGACTACAATTTAAAGTCTATTTCTATATAATGTAAATAATTTTTATATATGTGCAAAGATCGGTCAATGAGAGAGCTTCAAGGTTGGGAAGAAATTCCAGGAGACCTATGATTGGAAACAACCTTGTAAAACTTCCAGAGTTGTTGATCTTAAGGGTTCTCAGTGTTCTCAAACTTCCAATAATTTCAAGAAATCTGCTTGATGTTGTTAAACCAACAAAATTGATTCTTCACATATGTTGAGGGCCCAATTCTAATTCTATTAGATCTCCATTTCCTGCCATCTTTCCACAACCCAAGTAATAATCTGAGGCCCATCCGATATGGATTCTAAACCCTTCAAAATCATCAGGAAAATAGGGGAGAATGCATTAGGTTGGAATTACCCAGTTCAAAAATTTATTTCGTATTGAACACAGATTTCCTCACATTTTTTCAACCTTCAATGCTAGAAAATGAGGAGAGAAAGGACCTCTTATAACTGTTATAGAAGAATCAATTCCAAATTTTTAAGTTGAGCCATGAAATAGTCCAACAGTACCCTAGAAGCCCAGATTTACTCATAGGGATAAGTTGACAGGGACCATCAGTCTCCCCATGGTAGGGGGATGTGATATGTCTTATGTATTAGAGCCACGTTGGCTAAAGGAGTTATGGAAGAAAATAATTTTGGGAAGATTGTGATATTTCAGGTTTGACAAGTAAGGTGTATGGATCAATCAGATGTTTGAAGAAATTTTGGAAGTTGTTGAGCATGGAGGAGACCTTGTAGGGTTTTTCCCACCTCTAGAAATCTTTTTTATAGTAGATATCACCAGCATGGTTCAGCTATGGTTTGACTTCTTTATTCATGAAGTTGTTTATTGTATCCTTCGGTGTGGAATTGAAGGGTGTATGTGAGGGGTTTCTAGCTCTCACCAGTGAAAGTATGTCATCTATATATGATATATGTTGTGTTGTTGATATTGTGAGTGTTCTTTGTAGGAGAACATTACCTTGAAAGGGTAATAGCCCCATGTTATTGGAAACAAATTGATATGTACTTTTGACATTGAATACAAGAGTGGTCTAGTCATGTTGACGAACTAGGAGATATAGATCAGGAGGGGTGAAATCCTTCATCAATGGCTTTTGTCTTTTTGTTTGATGCATATTTCTTTTCAAGTGTTTGATGATTTCATGCTATACAATTTTTTCATGGAATTATACTATTGAAGGACACTTAAAAGAAACCATTGAAGTAATATGTTGTTCAATTCAAATATATGCACATAAGAAGAAAACATGTTTAAAATCTGAAAGAGGTACTTAACATAGCATTTAATATTACTTGGTATCAGAGCCATGGGCTTATTGTTAGCCTGTGTTTCTTGTGCAAAGAGGGTTTGACTATTTGCAGGGTGAAAATTCTTACAAGGTTAAAGCTCCAGAGAGGAGAAGGAAAACTTGTTGGTGCAGATTCCCAAGTTGGAACAAGGAGAAGGAGGCCAAATTTGCCACAAACTCCACCTCAATTTTCACCCACAGAAATTCCTAAGGCTTTAGTAAGCATGTATCAAGGAGGAGAGCCTACAAGCCTAAAAAAATATGAAAGCTTCAAAAAGGCTTTTTGGGACATGTCAGATATGGTGAAGGTCCTCTATGAAGAGAGGAACTCACAACTGCAAGGTGAAGGCTCTAGATATTCAAGAGTAGAAGGTTCTCCAACAAAGGAAGAAGGTAACAAGAATGGTGATAAACCACCATCTTCTCCACAAACTTCATTTTTTTATACAACTTTGATGAAAAATGTTAATGTAGAAAGGCTTTTAATGGTGACATGTTTGTGCCTTTTTTCCACATGATGTGGAGAATGAGGTTCAATCAGCAACTCATGTTAAGGAGCTGAAATAAGAGAACAAAAGGGTCCAAGACGACACCTTCAGAATAAAAAAGGAGTATGAAACCATATTTGTGTCTCAATCAAGAGATGAGACAAATGGTGAGCATGCATATGATCCTTATTTACATGCATCTATTAATGTAAATTATTTTGCAGCCTTTGAATGACACAATAGAGGCATTGGGTCCAAGCGCTTGGAAAAAAATGGGTTACAAGGAAGGCTTTGGTCTTTGTGTGAATCAACAAGGCATCAAGGACCCAATATATTTAAAAGAGAGATCTAGGTATGAAGGCTTGGGTTATGTTGCACCAGAAGAATGGTCTTCAGATGACAGCTATTGTGTATCATGTTCATTCTGTCACAAGAGAGGACATGAGAAGGCAAGGTGTTGGAATTTTCATCCAGAACTAGTACTTGCTTGGTTCTCCAAATATAAGAGAGACTTGAAGGTATCTCCACAGAGATATGAAAAAGTTGAAGAAGGAACTGATTCAAGTTCTTCTGGTCATTCAAGTTCATCATCTAGGAAGCATAAGCCAAAGGATGCCAATAAAAGGTATACTCATCATGTTCATTCAAATGCTTCTCCTAAATGAAAACAACCTACTGATTTGAGTGACATGTTGAGGAGAATGTCTCCATGCACTTTTTGCATTTCTTATAACCATTGTGTAGATGAGTGCGACAAAATAAAATCCATCATCAAGAAGATGTTTATGTCTCTTGAGATTGAGAACGAGAAGAGGAAAACCATAAATTTTGGACAACTAGGTCCAAACTCCATGTTGTGATGCTCAAATGAACATGCCAATATTTTTATTGAATTCCTCTTTCAGAGAGGTGCAATATTGATCTAAAGATCATCTTGATCCAATGAGCAGAATATTTATTTTGAATTTATTCCACTTATGTGCAAGGTCAGCCAGAATTGAAATGTAGGCTTGAAGCCCCAACAGATGTGTCACACACCCTCATTGATGGATATATATAGGCCAACGTTGGAGGTCATTTTCACTCATCACAGCATCACACATTTTGTCTCATCATCTGATTGGTTTGATCACTTTGGAGGCTCTTCTTCTCTCACATGCGGGAAATTTCAGGGAAGGAAAGTTTTTGTTTTTACTTAGGGTTTCAGTGCATATTTGACCAGTGTTGAATTTGATCAATGCATGGTCAAACTGACCCCAAACTTGCTCAAAATTTTGATTTATCTAGTCTGCATTTATTGGCACAAAAATCAAGGTTGACCATTGACTTTGACCGGGTTGCATTGACTTTTTTCTGCTACTGTTTTACATTGATTGGGACAACATTGACTTTCGTTGACTTTGGGTTGACTGATATAGCTATCTGAGAGGGTTGTGTAACACTTTTGGTTGGTTGACCATATTGAGACTTTGTTGGTTGAAGCATCCTGATGACCGTCGCAACGCACCACAACACATATATTTTGTTGATCAAGTTAAGTGTAATTTTTGGCTTGTCTTCTGTCAATCTACTAGTATGTTCTATCAACATTTTACTTTCTTGTTTATATAATTGATGTTTGATATTGGGGATAAAAATAAAGTTGCATCAAGCATATAAAACCTACAAAAATTTACATGGTATCAGAGCCGAGGTGAAGACAAAGCCCAAGTTTGTGGAAATCACCGAAGAAGGGCATGGGTACCTCAAACTATAATGGCTTTAAAGCTGATGACAAATTGACTGGGAAGGAAGACTTCCATGCCTAGAAGATGACTTTGGATCTTATGTTGGAATACCAAGATGTCATGGACTATGTGTAGGGTAAAATCCAAGAGCCTCCATCCACTGCACCTGCTGCCGTCAAGTCAAAGTATAAGAAGGGGGGAATTAAAGCAAAGTTGATGATCCAGTATTCTTTTCATAAGAGTCTGGTAACCTACATCTCTAAGCTGGGAACATCCAAGGAGATGTATGATAATTTAGTCAACATTTTCAAGGCCAACGATGAAAATCAAGTCCTTTTCTTCAAGAACCAACTGAATAATTTGAACAAAGGAAAGGATGAATTTGTTCAACCATATTTTCTAAAATTGATTGAAATCAGAAATAATCTTCTGGCCATTGGGTAGACAATAGCTAATCGAGAAATGGTCCTCACCGCACTTGGAGGTCTCTCCTACAAATGGCATGTATTCAATACTATCATTCTCAATAACAATGTGATACCTAATTTTGACGAAGTACTATCGAGATGCGTACAAGAAGAGACAAGGATGAAGGAATATCAAAATGAAGGAAATGCTACCTTCACTACTCGTGCTAAGAATAAGAACAATGGTGGTCCAAGGAAAAAAGGAAGGGCAGGGGGGCAAGGAAAGAAATGAAAATGTTACACATGTCACAAGACTGACCCCTATGCTAGAGAATTCCCTTTCAAGAAGGATTCTCCTAACGATGAAGATAATAACAACAACCAGAGGAATGGAAATCAAAGGAACAATAGGTTCAAAGGGAAGAGGAAGGTTCCCTCTGGTGGAAACGAGAAACCTTTCAAAAGGTCGAGAAATTCTACATATGAGGAATCTAATGTTGTTAATGATAAAAGAAATGAATTCATTCTTGTATCTAGCCTCTCTATTGCATCTCCACCCAACACTATGGATGTCTGGTTGATAGATAGTGGTGCCTCAAGGCACATCATTGGGTTTAAGGATGCACTTTCTGATATGGTTGAGAAGGATGTTAATCTTAAAATTATCCTTGGAGATAATGCCACATATCCTGTGAAAGGGATAGGGACTGTGACCCTCTACTTATCTCAAGGTCAAGTCCTTCGCTTACAAGATGTACTATATGTACCTGATCTGAAGAAGAGCCTTGTGTCTATTTCAGCCATGGAAGACAAAGGTTTCATTGTGGCATTCATTGATGAGAAGGTACGCATCTGGAAGAATATTTTCAAGGAAGCTATCATGATTGGATTTATAGTTGATACACTCTACCAGGTTGGAGGAAGTCCACTGCGAGCGATGACATGTGATACTATCCGACAGACTAAACTATGGCACCGGAGGTTTCGAAACCTTCACTAGAAAGCCCTTCCTGAAGGAAGGAAGGTGGTGACAGGGATGCTTGATTTCACAAATGATCACGAAGGTGTATGTCAGGGTTGTGCTGAAGGAAAGCATACAAGGGGACCTTTCCCCTCAAGTGTCACAAAGACATATGATGTCTTACAATTGGTACAATCTGATCTGTCTGGTATTCTTCCCCTGACATCCTTGGGAGGATGTTCTTATTATATGATTTTCATAGATGACTTCTCTCACAAAACCCAGATATACTTCTTGAAGAAGAAGGATGAGGCTTTCATTTGGTTCCATACCTTCAAAGCCTTGGTGGAAAATTTAACAGGGAAGAAGATCAAGCTATTAAGGACTGATAATGGCACTAAATATGAGATGAACGAGTTCAAGAACTTTTGCAGAGAATCTAGAATCAAGAGGGACACCACAACTTTCTATAATCCCGAGTAAAATGGCATTGTTGAAAGAAAGAAAATGACCATTGTGGAAGATGTCCATGCCATGCTATGTGACCAAGGTCTTCCGAAGTTTCTATGGGGAGAAATTGTGAAAACTGCTGTGTACATACAAAACCGATGCCCGCATTCTGCTCTGGAATCCAAAACAACCGAAGAGGTTTCTCTAGTTAGAAACCTGATGTCTCACATTTTAGATTTTTTTGATGTCCTGTTTATTTTCATGTACCGAAGAAGAAGAGGAGCAAGCAGGATGCTTCTGGAAATGAGGGAATGTTTTTGGGCTATAGCGAAACTTCGAAGGCCTATAGAGTCTATGTGCATGGTCAAACGAAAGTGGATATATGCCATGATGATACCTTTGATGAAGATGCTTCCCTGAGGAAAGTAATCAATCTTCTGAGATCTAAGGAAGATCATGAAGCAAGGCCTAGAAATCAAGAAGAATCGAAGGATGAGATGATGCCCAATGTTGAAGGACCAATGGACCTTATTGATCCACCTCCTTCAATGAGGAAAAGACCATCATGGCTCAGGGGAACTCTCAAGGATGCCGAGAATCATATGGCCCCAAGGGGGACATTCTATGAAAGCAAGAAGTTGAATAGATACCAAGGGTATCTAGCAGCCATGCGTACAATCGTACAATCTGAGCTTGGATATTTTGAGGAAGCCATAAAGCATCAAGTCTGGAAGGATGATATGCATGAAGAATATGAATCCATTATGAAGAATGATGTCTAGGATGTGGTTCCGAGACCAGAGGACAAATCAATTGTCACCTCGAAATGGCTCTATAAGATCAAGCATGGATCTGATGGTAGTGCTGAAAAGTTCAAGGAAAGATTCGTTGCCCGTGGCTTCTCTCAAAAGGAAGGCGTAGAATATGATGAAATATTTGCACCTGTGGCCTGATATACCACTGTTTGATCTATCATATCCCTTGTTGATACACAAGGATGGAACCTTCATCAGATGGAAGTGAAGACTACATTTTTTCATGGTGCGATAAAGGAAGAGGTGTATGTAGAGCAACCTTTGGGATTCAAAGTATAGGATCGGGAAACCCATGTTTGCATGTTGAAGGAAGCCCTCTAAGGGTTAAAGAAAGCACCTAGAGCTTGGTACAAGAGGTTAGATAGCTACCTGATGAAGCTGGGCTTCACTCGTAGTAATGCTGATCCGAACCTCTACTTCAAGGTTGATAGAGGAAAGCCTCTCATTCTGGTGTTGTATGTGGATGACATCTTCCCTATAGGTACTGACCCTGTCATTCATCAGTGTAAGAGGGAGCTCGCTGCTAAGTTCGAGATGAAGGACCTAGGACTAATGCATTACTTCCTAGGCCTAGAGGTCTGGCAAAGACTTGGCGAGATTTTCCTTTCTCAAGGAAAATATATTGTGAAGCTTTTGGAAAGATTTGGAATGGTGGACTATAAGTCCATGTCAACACTGATGGAGCTCAACTTTAAGAAGTTGAGTGGCAGTGTTGTTGCGCCCATGCTAGAAAATCCTACTAAGTATCGTCAACTCGTAGGGGCCCTGATGTTTTTAGTGAACACTCGTCCGGACGTATATTTTGCAGTGAACACTTTGAGTTAGCATATGGTTGAACCTCATCACATTCACTGGGTTGGTGCCAAGAATCTGTTGAGATATCTTCGAGGCACAATAAACCATAGGTTGAGATACACTGCCGGGAGCGTGACACTCCATGGATATACTGATGTCGATAGGGCTGGCAGTCTGGTGGATCACAAGAGCACCTCTGGATGCTGCTTCACACTTGGTTCTGCTTCGATGCCTTGGTTGAGCAGGAAGCAGAATTCAATGGCTTTGAGCACTGTGGAGGCCAAAATACATTGCAACAAGTATGGCCTATTTTGAAGTAGTTTGGTTGTGAAATCTCTTCAGTGAGATGTTCGAGCATGTGCTAGATACCACTGTGATACTCTGTGATAACCAGAGTGGGATTCGGTTGTCTGAGAATCCCATGTTCCACAATCAATCCAGGCATATTGATGTTAGGTACAACTTTATCCAGTATATGGTATAGCAGGGAGTTGTAAGGCTTGATCATATAGGAACTGATGAGCAGGTCGTAGATATTCTCACAAAGCCCTTGGGGAAGGTAGAGTTCCTAACCTTCTGTGAGAATATTGGAATCATGGAACGACCCTATGTTGAGGGTCTTGTTGGACGATGAGCTCTGGGAGCTCTAGGTGGCTTTGGGGATAGCTTCTCGAATCTATAAGAAACCACAGGTCTAGGCTTACCGAACTTTGTTTGTGTGCATCTACCCCACCATTATGATGTTGAGTTGGTTCACCTCTCATGATCTATGCCCCGTATGCATCCTACCCATTGAGTCCCAGACTCATGGGAAGTACCTCTTATTTATTCAGTGAGGTGGGAAAAGCATGATGTTCCCCCTGGTTCACCTCTCATTATATGTGCCCCGTATGCATCCTACCCATTGAGTTCAGGGCTCATGGGAAGTACCTCTCATTTGGCCAATGAGGTGGGAAAAGCTAGAGACTAGTAGCAAATACTGATGGACGCATCAGAGATTGCCGTACTCTCTATCTAGGATGGCACGGTCCAATCACTTGATCTGGGATCAAGTATAGTGAGGTTTCGGACCTCCAACTGACTTCGTGTTAGGTAAACCAACTTCGGGATGGTATGAGACTTTTTGTGAGTCTGATAGAGGTTTCGGACCTCTGGGCTGAATTTGTCAGCCGAGGGATGATGTCTTTGTGACTGACCCACTTCTATTCTGAAATAAAGAGGCCAGCAAAGCAAGTTACGGTGGGATGACACACGATGTTTGTTTGCACAGGTGGATGGAGTTCTCCCTAGTTGAGAGGGAGTGTTAAAATTGGACAACTAGGTCCAAACTCCATGTTGTGATGCTCAGATGAAGATACCAATATTTTTATTAGGTTCCTCTTTCGGAGAGGTGTAAGATCGAGATATAAAATTGATCTTAATCTGATGAGCAGAACATTTATTTTGAATTTATTATTTATAATAAATTATATGTGCAGGTCGGCCTTAAGGTTTTACACCCCCAGCAGATGTGCCCCACACCTCAATGATGGATATAAATACAGTCAATGTTGGAGAGCATTTCACTCATTCACTCATCACACACATCTCCTCCTCTAATTGGATACGAGCATCTGAGAAGCAGTTCTCAGGTGGGAAAAAGGACGAAGTTGCTGAAGCTGCAAAGGACGAAAATTTCTGCAGTTAGGGTTTCTAGGAAAGTTTGACCAGCATTGACTTTGGTCAAAGCATGGTCCGAATTCGCTGAAATTTGGTGGAGAGTTCGATTTTTGAAGGCCGTACTCATTGGCACAGAAAACGAGGTCAAAAGGTTGACCGAAGTTGGAGCTGCATTGACTTTATTGCCGCTGCCTTACGTTGACTTTTCTGGACTGCGTTGACTTTTTTAGGGTTGACTTTGAGTTGACTGGGTGACTGATTTGAGGACTGTTGTGACACATTCCGGGTTGGCCGATCAAGAAGACTTTGCTGGTTGAAGCATCCTGCTGACTGCCGTAACGCACCAACACATTCTTCTGTTTTTGGTTTGTCTTCTATAGATCCACTGGTATGTTCTATCAACATTTTACTTAATTGTTTGTGTGATTGCTGTAATAAAAGTAAAGTTTCATCAAGCATAGAACATCTTCAAAACTTCACACCATTTTGTGCCAATGACATTCTTTCCAGCTAGTCTTGGTGTCAGTTCCCAAGTCTTGTTCTTTTCAATTTGGTCTAACTCCTCGTTCATAACATCTATCCAGTTTTTGTCTTTACTCGCTTCATCAAAGTTCTTTGGTTCATTTGTGACAACATAGCAATATGAGATTTCTCTGATTTCTCTGCAAGTTGCCTCCTTGTTTGAACTCCACTTTTATCTCCAATAATTTCACTGTTAGGGTGATTCTTTTGTGTATGTCTTGAAGGACCTTTTGAATGAATTTCTGTCTTTTCTAATTCTTCATCTTGTACTTCATTTTCTTCACTTTCACGCCGATGATATGGAGGATTGATAAAACCTATGTCCTTGTTCTTATCTGGTAGCTTGTCATCAAACTTTACATATATACAATCCACAATCTTATGTAGTCGTTTTTTATAGCACTTGTATCCCTTACTTTTTGACGAATATCCCAAATATATCCCTTCATTTGATTGAGCATCAAACTTTCCTAACTTTTCATCATTATTTTTGATATAGCATTTACTTTCGAACATTTAAAAATGTTTGATTGAAGTCGACATACCATGCGACAATTCATATGGTGTCTTGTCACAATTTGGTATGAGATGTGCCTTATTGAGAATATGCATTGCTATGTGTACTGCTTTTGCCCAATAGGTTTGAGGAATGTTTCTCTCTTGCATCATGGGTTTGGGCATTTGTTGAACAAATTTGTTTTGTCTCTCTGCCATTCCATTTTGTTGTGGTGTGTCTGCAATAATATACTTCCTTTTATGCCAAGTTCATCACACAGGTCTGCAAACTCATCTGAAGGAAATTCACCTCCTCTGTCTGACCTTATGCACTTTATCTTACACCCTGTTTGATTTTTTGCTAATGCCTTGAAGAATTTGAACTTCTCAAATGCTTCTAACTTATTTCTAAGGAATGTTATCCATGTCAATCTAGAATAGTCATCAACTATCAACATAAAATAATTTTCTCCTCCAGGTGCTTTTGTTCTAGAAGGCGTTGAGAATTTGGAGGGCTAGAGATTAATTCAAAATTCTCTTCGTGATAATTACTTGTGAGGTTACTTCAGTTACTTATGTCTTCGCTTCGTTAGCTTATTAAATCTTTCATCAAGTCAATTATCAAAATACACGAGACACAAGAATTAGGCTCCTAGAGCCAGGGAAAAACCTCTCCCTCTTGGAGAGGTAAACCCACAAGGAATTCTTCTTATAGATCTTCAAATGACATGTAATATTCCAAGGAGAAATAAACAACAATATAAAGCGCATAAACGAAGACAAACAACAACTAGAGAGATATCACATGAATAATAACCAATATGGAGAACGCTGAGCCATTTTATTAATATTGAAAGATAGAAATGAGTACAAAGGTGATCAGTTTGATGGCACCTTGGCTTGCATTAGGAAAACGTAGAAATACTCTCAGGATATGATACAAAATGGCTGCTAACTCAAGACTGCATAATCTCCAGTGCTGCTGGTGCTGCCACTGGAATGAAAGGATGATTTGGGGTTGTTCCCCTCCTCGGAAAATTATGAAACTCCAGAAATGGCCTCTCTGCAAAAAACCCAGAAAAGCCCAGAGAGCTTTCTGGAAATGGCTGACCTCGGAAAATACCTCCCTTGAGGCACTATGCTATTCCCCAAGAGAAACGTGACCCTGATTTCTCTCATGCAAATGATGGCCTCCGTCTCTGTCAAAATGATAGAATATGGAAGGGTTGATCCCTCTCCAACTCCTCTGGGCTGAATCTCGTGATAAACCCTCAATCCGGAACCACCTCTCTCCAAGACTGCGTCCTCCCTCTCACTGACTGCGCTGTCTCTTCTAAGGAATGCTCCCAACTGTGGATGCTGCTATCCTCTTCGGCAAAACAAGATGAAACTCCTCACCCGAGCAAGCACTCGAAGTCTCCCGGGGCTGAGGTTGGGATCTCCGCACGGAGACACCCGGTGTACTGAAGAGTACGTGCAGACTTTGCTCAACAGCAAGCGTGCTCAATGTCAAAAGACAAATATCAAAGATGCATAATCAGAATGAATCAAAATGAGGAGACCCTCTCCCTTTTTATGCTTAGAGAGCCTTGCTCTCACCTAGGCCCCACCATTAACTGCGCTGTCCCTTGGAGTCACGTTGTCCATCTCTGTTTGCGTTGGCTTGGTCCCACACTGCCCACGCTATCCCTTTTTCCTGCGCTGCCACTTGGCCTCTAGGCCCCACGTTGCCAATTAATCATGCTCCTCAAGTGACTTTAGGAAATACTCTTTATCCTAAGTGTGAGTAAGTGTCCCCCTTCACCCACTTTATTTCTAACTTAACTTGTTAAAGTAGAAGTAAACAAAATTAATATTTCCATTTAGCTATTGCTAATTGGGAATATTATAGTCCTCCCCAGCAAAACGTTGCTTGTCCTCAAGCAACTACAATGATGGATGCTGCAATATCTTCTCACTCTCTCAGGTGGCATCCTCATCCGGTAGATTCCTCCATCTCACCAGGTACCCCCTGACTGTCCTGCTCCGCAGTTGCCTCTCCATAGTGTCAATAATGGCCTCCGGCTGCAGTACCAGATGCCCCTCAATCATTTGTGGGTGGAAGCTCCTCCGTTGCAGTCACCTGCTGTCCCAGTGCCTTCTTCAGGCATGACACATGAAAAATGTTATGAATCCAGCTACCGGTGGGTAGCTCCAACTCATATGCAACCTCCCCAACTTTGCGTGTCACCCTGTATGGTCCGTAAAAACAGGGCTTGAGCTTTTCAGCCCCCTTCTGCTTCAATGTAGATTGCCGATATGTCCGCAACCATAGGTAGACCAAGTCCCCTACCTCGAACTACCTCTCAATCCGTCCCCTGTTGGCATACAACTTTTGTCGATTATGGGCTGAAGCCATGTTGTCCTTGAGAGCTCGGAGTATGTCCTGACTCTCTTGGATCCAATCCTTGGCCCTAGGGGCCTTGCTAGCACCAAACACCATGTCGGCAAAAGATAAAGCATGATACCCATATAAAGCATAAAATGGTGACATACCGATAGACATATGATAAGTGGTGTTGTAGCAGTACTCCCCCAAGTGCAACCACCGTAACCATGCCTTCTGTTGCCCGCTGACATAGTTACGCAAGTAGCCTTCCAGCCACTTGTTCACTATCTCTGTCTGCCCGTCCGTCTGTGGGTGGTAACTAGTACTTGGAGTCAACTGAGTGCCCACCAAACAGAAAAGCTCTTGCCAAAACCCGCCCATGAAGCAGCTATCTCTGTCACTGACAATGGTCTTTGGAAGACCATGCAATCTGAAGACATCCCTGAAAAATAATTCCGCCACCTGTGCTGCCATGTGACGTGCTGATATGGCGAAGAAGTGTGCATATTTTGTTAGCCGATCAACAACTACAAAAATGCAATCCTTGCCTTGTACAGTGGGCAATCCTGTGATGAAATCCATCGAAATGCTCTCCCATTTCCCCTCAGGTATGGGAAGAGGCTACAGTAACCCGGCCGGATGGTTCATCTCCCCCTTGTTGCGCTGGTAAATTTCGCACTCCCTGATATGTCGGAGTACATCCTCCTTGAGGCCCTTCCATGAGAACCTCTTTCTGATGGCTCGATAGGTCTTGGTGAACCCCTGGTGGCCTGGTGACGGTGAGTCATGCGAGGCGTGAAATATCTTCTCCTTGAGCTTGGAGCTCTCAGTCAAGTAGATCTTGTCCCTGTAGTAGATCACCTCATCCATCACTCGGTACCTGTCGTTTGTAACCTGCTCGTCCAAAACCTCACAGGCAAAACAGTCCTTGGATTACTTTACTAGAAATTGAGCCCTCCAGTCTGTCTCCAAACTCGTCAAGGACAACACAACAATGCTGCCGGTTTGCGTGAAAGTGCATCTACCACAACGTTGTTCTTCCCCTTGACATACTCGATGTCAAAGTCATAAGCTTGGATCTTGCTGACCCACTTCTGCTGCCTCTCCTGCAACTGCTTTTGCTCTAGAATGAATCGAAGGCTGTTGTGGTCCGTCCTCACCTTGAATCTATTCCCTACCAGGTATTGCCGAAACTTGGCCAATGCATGCATGATGGCCAACATCTCCTTGTCGTATATAGCATACAACCTCTCATGTGGCAATAGCTTCCAGCTCTCGAAAGCTATGGGATGGCCTCCCTGCATCAAAACTGCACCTATCCACTCTCTTGATGCATCACACTCCAAGACAAAGGGTTGTGTAAAATCTGGCAATGCTAACACCGGACAGCTGTTCATCACCTGCTTGAGCTTGTTAAAAGTCCTCTGCACTGTATCCATCCAACTAAAGGCCCCCTTTTTGGTAAGGTCTGTAAGGGGTGCAACAAGCTGGGAAAATCCCTTGACAAAATTTCGGTAGTAGGTGCAGATACCCACCAATCCCCGAAGTTTCGTCACGTTCTTCAGCTCTGGCCAATCCCTTATGGCCCTGATCTTCTCCTCGTGGACTCTCACTCCATCCACCCCGATAATGTGCCCCAAGTAGAGCATCTCTGTCAACCCAAACTCGCATTTGGAGAGCTTAGCATAAAATTGCTGCTCTTCCAAAATGCGCAATACAGCCTCTATATGTTGGAGGTGCTCCTCTTATGTCTTGCTGTAGATCAAAATGTTGTCAAAAAGCGCTAATACATACTTCCTCAAGTGACTGCGAAAGATGTGATTCATGTATGATTGAAAAGTGGCCGGGGCATTGGTTAGCCCAAAGGGCATCACCAAAAACTCTAAATGGCCGTAATGACACCTGAAAGCGGTCTTGGGAATGTCTTGCTCCCTCACGCGAATTTGATGGTACCCGGATCTCAAATCAATCTTTGAGAAGAACTTGGATCCCCTCAGCTCATCCATCAGCTCATTGATCCGTGGGATGGGGTACCGATTCTTCATGGTCTTCTTGTTCAGGGCCCTGTAATCAATGCACATCCTCAACGTGCTGTCCTTCTTCTTCACTAGTACTACTGAAGAAGCAAAGGGGCTAGTTCTAGGATGGATGTGTCCAAGAGCTAGGAGCTCATGTATAGCCCTCTCAATCTCATCCTGGTAGGCTTTGGGATGCCTATAGGGTGTAGTGATGACAGCCTAGATCCCCTGCTCGAGCTCAATCGTGTGCTCAAACCCCCGATTTGGTGGCTGCCCTGGTGGTATCTCTCCAAAAACCATGGCATACCTATCTAGAATGGGTAATACATGCGGGTGCCACAGACCGCCATTGTGAGTCCCGCCTCTGGCTCACGCAACTCACCCTCTATGTCTCCCTTCCAGGAATCTGCCTCCATCCGGTGTGCTGAAACTATCTGCGGTGGGTAGGTGTGCATACCCCGAATCTTCTCATGCCTCCTAGTCTTCTTGTCCATCCACTCCATCTCCAAGGTCTCCCAATCAGTGGTGACCTTCCCCAGCGTGATCAGCCATTGTACCCCCAGTATCACGTTGGTGTCCGAAATGTCCACCACGAAGAAGTGATGTGTCAGGGTGATGTCCCCATAGTCACTGCCAAAGCTGGCACATACCTGGCACACTACATGGTCCGGTCACTTGGAACTAGTACCGAAAATCCATCAAAGCTCTCCGTTGGTATGCCTCTTCGCTCTACCAGCTGGGCATCGATGAAATTGTGGGTGGCCCCACTGTCCACTAATACTGAGACACGCTGTCCCCTCACTGTGCCTCGGACACACTGTGTCAAGTATTTAAGAACTCCCCGCAAAGATGCAAGAGCTCCCCCGGTGGGTGCAAAAGCTACACCTCCCGCTCCTAGTGGTGGAGGTGGCAGATGATTCCCTCTTTGCGCTGTGCTGCTGCCTCTTGCCTCTATCTCCTCGTACTCCTCCTCTTCCCCGCTACTGTCAAAGAAGACCTCAATGTAATGTGCCTTCCCTGCGGCACAACGATGTCCGGGTGCCCACGGCTCCTGGCATGTGAAACATAGCCTCTTCCGCCTCAGATCTCTCCTGGTATCATCATCTAGAGGCCCTTTTTCCTGGTTCCCCTTTGGAGGTGGAACCCTCACGTCCTTCCCCTTCGGCTGGAATGTCGGTCTCTGGGAAAAAGGAGCTCTAGTCCGGGGTAATGCATCCTGCAAATCCCTATTCCTCTCAACTGCATCATAGAGTGTGGCTGGCCTCATCGACTTGACTAACCCCCGAAGAGGCTCTGCCAATCCGTCGATGAACATATAGATCATCCGGGCTGTGGATAAATCAAGCACCATCACGGAAAGTCTTAAGAACTCTGAGATATAAGTATCCGGATTCCCGGTCTGCTTGAGCTTGGTCAGCTCAACAAAGTGCTCCTTTGGATCCCTCCGATCAAACCGCTCTATCACCCTCCATGTAAACTCGGCATATGCTGTCACTCTTGAGTGCCCCAGCGTAGCCATCCCGTGAAACCACCAATCATGGGCCTCTCCATCCAAGTGTAGTGCTGCCACCTTGATGGCCTCCCTCTCTGCCATCTGGTTAAGCTGGAAATATATATCTCCAACTTTTCCACCCAAGCCTTCGTAGAACTCTTGGCCGATCCATCAAATGTCGGTAGGTAGAATCTGCCTACAGTGCGCTGCATATCCCCATCATGTGAATGCCTGTTCCCCCTGTGATGGTTACGGGGTCTGCTGTCCCGCTTGAGCTGGACAAAGTCATGGAATGTGAGGGAATCCCTGAACTCCTAACCGTAGGACTGATACTCAGCAAAATAATCTCCCATATGGGCTGGCTCCTGCTCCTGCTGTGCTCCTGCCCCAGTGTCTGCGGCAAGGAAGGTAAGCATTGTGGAACGTGGAGGTGTGTGTGATGCCATCTATTGTGCTGTGATGTGCTCCTGCAAATGATGGGATGTGCCCGAGCCCTCTCCGATATGGAGACCCCTTGGGGTATCACGCTGTCTAGACTCTGCCGTGAACCTCTGCCCCATCTCCTCTATCCGTCTCGACAAATCCTGCACTGATTTGAGGAGAAGTTCCCCGAACTCCTTCCTGGCATCTCTTTCCTCTGCCATTGGTTCCTCTGCGTCCACTACTAGAACGCTGTCACCTTTGCCGAAAGTGAGCTCTAACCTCTGTTCTTGGTCTTTATACTTTCTTCCTCGGTAGGTGATGTATGGTTTTCTTGCTGGTGTCATAGACAATCTGCTCCACAGGCTGAGCCAAGTCTATGAGCTCTAATACCACAAAGGCCTAACCACTACACCAAAAGCTCGGACTGTTAGTGAGGGCGGCATCCCAGGGTGTTAAGGGTGGGGTCTTAAGGCCCACCGGAGCATCTGAGGGCAGGGACCCTTGCGTAGTACCCCTCATTACGCAGACTTCGGACACGTGATTGCAGGCCCTACCCGCACATGGAACATTACATGACAAGTACCATGACCAAGACTTAGACCCTTGAGCTATGAATGCCTCCAAGACCTTGTCTTACTTCTTTGATTGCCTCCAACACTTATCCTTCTCTTTTGCTCCAATTTGCACTGAATCTTATCTTCTTCAACTTGCATACATTTGTACCTTGTACACTGTTTTCAACTTTTCTTAAGTTTAAGGTTACTTGCTTTGCTTAACCCTGTACAAGATCTTAGATAACTGCACTTATATCCTCTTGAAAAATCCGCACTTATAGACCTCAGAAATCACCTTTGAAATCCACACTTCAACACTTCTGTGATCCACATTTTTCACTCTTGTAATCTACACCTTTTACTTAGTATCATTCGCAAACTTCAGTATATATGACCCTGATCACATCTTCAGAAATCCACATTTATTACTTTAGGAAATCCGCATTTATTACTCCAATAATTCCGCAATATATGGTTCCTAAAATCCGCAATTATAACTCCTGAAATCCGTAATTTTTGACTCAAAGCT
Source organism: Pinus albicaulis (assembly GCA_034641835.2). Classification (NCBI taxonomy): domain Eukaryota; kingdom Viridiplantae; phylum Streptophyta; class Pinopsida; order Pinales; family Pinaceae; genus Pinus; species Pinus albicaulis. The sequence goes on from CM076574.1 coordinate 790,689,442, forward strand.
GTCCGCAATTTTCTGTGTTTTCTACAAAGTCTGCTAGGGTATATATAGTGGTTTTCCCCTGTATATTAGCTGACCTGTCTTTGTCAACCGATGTGAATATTTATGGGAGCCGACATGACTATTAGGCCGACTTGATCATCTGTTATGAGGCCGACTTCTCACTGCATATAGTGCCAACTTTAAGAGCATATTTTTCCAGCGTTAATGAGGTGATCTTGGAGCATCATTCAGGAGCTGTTTCTTCACGGTATCATGACAAGGTCTTGGAGTGTTTTAGATGACTAGATTCTTCATATTTATGACCCTTAATTATATTTATAACTAGAAGACACAACCTAATAGATATCAAGAAGAAGTCTATTGACCTATAATAAAACCTCGCTCATGAAACCCATGAAGCAAGCATAACAATACATTTTATTATCTTGGTCTTCTATTTTACATAAATACATAATTACATAGTCAATATGAAGACCGATCCTCGTTACACTTTTCAACACTCCCTCTTAACTAGGGAGGTATTCATACAGGTACATGGTCACTTTCAAACTGAAGAATCTCATAAGAAGAATCTGATTGGTAATCGCATTTGTATAGCATCATATCAACCAGCATTGTCCTAGTGCAAGGCCTTGACTAACAACCTCATCTCTCAATGAGACAATGGGCTACAATGCTGGCGAGACACATGACTTATAGACACCATAGTCATTGTCTCTCCAAGGTACATACTCCACCCAGGTGTTCCTAGAGTATGACCTTCTTGGACTATTCTTCTCTTAGGTAGCCAACCCTCAAAGAATGTCGGTCCTCAACTAATCTTATCTTGAATGTCCTATCTCATTCTCAAAGAGTATCGAATGCCAGATGATTACCAATCCTCCATTCTGTCTTCCAGGTGAAGACCAAAATGATGTGTCTATCCTTTCTCTCCACATGGCCTTCACTAAGACTTACAACTGTTAGTCCTGGTTTACTGCATGATACATGCATTAGAGATCACATATGTCACTGCCTCTTAACTTAGGAAGGACATACTTCAAGTTTCATTCAAGTAAGAAACTTACCACCAGGCTCCCTCTCAACCAGGGTCCCGCAGCAGCAATGGTGAGACACCCAGCTGCTCATGAAGAATTCCTCCCCTCGATGTCATGGATTTTGATATTGAGGAATCTTCAACCTTTGGCTTCATAGGGCACAGATCATCCATCATTTTCAATCACGAGTCATGTCAACCATCAGATGTGATTCATCAGTATTTCTCATCTAGTCCACCTTTATGCCATGCTGCTTTCGTTCGAATCATCTCCAAGGATCTTACATCCCTTCCACATGATTGGCAGCCTTGCATAAACTTATCTAGATAAACATATACGTATGAATTTATAAATCAAAAGTTTTCTCAGTGATGATCTTTCACCATGACATCTTCTTGTAGGCATCGACATCCTTTATTCAGATTGACACATCTCCTAAGGATATGTCTTGTCAAGGGTCTTCTTCTTTTCCAAACGTCTGTCAGAGTCTACATATCCTCACAGGAGATTTCCTAGTCACATCTTCGTGGCTTCCGGATGATAACTGCCACTTGACATGGTTGCATTTCATGATCTCTTCCTTTCTGCACATTCTTCATTCCCAGAAACTTACAAATTTTCCAGTTCCTCGTTCATATACAACCACCTCATATTCCATATGAGGATATATTATGTTGTTTTCATCTGTCAGTGCACCGAGAGATCCTCCTTCATAGATCATACTTCTAAATATAGAAGTCTATTACCTGCAACCATATGACATGACTTCACAGCATCCAGTGTCAGCATATAAATATATACATACCTCATACCTTTTTCATTTGAGTCATCCTGTAACAGTCTTTCTAGAATGAAGAGATTCATTCCCTTGACCTGCTCCATCAATATGTCATCACATCCCAAGATTCTGTAGCGTAAAATTCTTGATGAAACCATTCTTCTTTCTTTCTAATCAGTGAATTCACGGAGAACTCCATCAGAAAATATCAACACCTGTTTCCATGATGACCCTTGAACTTTGATGACTGCCTTCCATCAATAATGTTATTAGAGAGGTTTTTCTAGAGTTGTTTCACCAAGAGCTCCTACCATGCTTTTATCGTGATGTCATCAATATACATTGCTTCCTAATATACTATTTTACAACCAACACAAATCACTTAAAGGAGAAGATGATTGCAGTCATAGTAGAGATCCCTCGCTTATTCTTTCTTAGATTTCTTTGCATCAAGTTCTTCCCTCATATCTGAGATATGGGCTTCTTCCCTTTTTCTCTTGTCCTTTTCAGATTTAGGACAATCTATTTTATAATGCCCAAGTTCATTACATCCAAAGCATCGTGGTTTGTTCATATTTCTTCTTCTATTATGAGGACCAAATTTACCGAATCTTCCTTTCTTCCTGGAAATGGCTGCAAAGGCTTGATTCCCTTCACTTGGGTCCTGTATCAGCTTTGGCTTTCAGTTTTGTTTCCTCTATTTTACATAGATACCATAAATCATGGAATGGTGTGGCTTCTTTCTTCACGTATAAACTTGAAGTGAAGTTTCCCCATTCTTCTGGTAGAGCATTCAGCACCACTGTAGTCATCTCAGTGTTAGACATTACTTCTCCCAGTTCCTGCAGTTGATCTCTTATTTCAGAAATCCTCATAAAGTATGGAGTGATTCCTTCTTTCCTTGACAATTTCATTTTGTATAGTTCTTGTCTCAGAGAGATTGCTTGTCCTGTAGTACTCAGAGAGAATAGCTCCACCAGTTTCTCATATATTTCTTTAGTAGACTATAGTTTTGATACATAGGGAATGAGTGAGTCCTTAATGGATTCTATGAGAATCCTCTGGGCTCTAATATCTCCCTTCATGTACTTGGCATGAGCTAGAGCATCTTCTTTTGGTGGTTGAATTGTCGATCTTTCGATGTAGTCCATAACTTCGTCTTCAATTAAATTCAAATCTGTCCTCTTCTTCCATGAGTTAAAGTTTGATGACCCAGCTAGCTTGTTTCTCTCTTTCCAATAAATCATCTTGACAGATTTAAGTAAGGTCAAAGATACTTACTTGAGTAGAGTGGCGTGCTGCTTCCTTGATGACAACGAAGAAGTTAGTAGCTTCTTCTAAGATAGAAATCTTCAATCTAGGTGGTCTTGGATCCTTGTTGGTAAAGGATATCTTCAAATGATGATGTTCTCTTCTAACAATATCTTGAATGTAAAAGTTGATCCTTTGAATGAGATGAAGATCTTTCTCGAAAATAGCTTGAGAGTCTTCCTTGCAAACTGATTTGACTTTTCACCCAAACTTTGATTTTTGCTTCCTAGAGTGTTTCTTTGTCAAGCAGCCCTTGTGTTCAACACCTTAGCTCTGATACCATGTTGAGAATTTGGAGGGCTAGAGATTAATTCAAAATTCTCTTCTTGATAATTACTTGTGAGGTTACTTCAGTTACTTATGTCTTCCCTTCGTTAGCTTATTAAATCTTTCATCAAGCCAATTATCAAAATACACGAGATACAAGAATTAGGCTCCTAGAGCCAGGGAAAAACCTCTCCCTCTTGGAGAGGTAAACCCACGAGGAATTCTTCTTATAGATCTTCAAATGACAAGTACCATGACCAAGACTTAGACCCTTGAGCTATGAATGCCTCCAAGTCCTTGTCTTTATTTCTTTGATTGCGTCCAACACTTATCCTTCTCTTCTGCTCAAATCTGCACTGAATCTTATCTTCTTCAGCTTGCATACATTTGTACCTAGTACACTGTTTTCATCTTTGCTTAAGTTTCAGATTATTTGCTTTGCTTAACCCTGTACAAGATCTTAGATAACTGCACTTATATCCTCTTGAAAAATCCGCACTTATAGACCTCAGAAATCACCTTTGAAATCCGCACTTATAGACCAAAGAAATCACCTTTGAAATCCGCATTTCAGCACTTCTGTGATCCACATTTTTCACACCTGTAATCTGCACCTTTTACTTAGTATCATCCGCAAACTTCAGTATATATGACCCTGATCACATCTTCAGAAATCCACATTTATTACTTCAGGAAATCCGCATTTATTACTGCAATATATGGCTCCTGAAATCCACAATTATAACTCCTGAAATCCGCAATTTTTGACTCAGAGCTGTCCTCAATTTTCTGTGTTTTCTGCGAAGTCTGCTAGGGTATATATAGTGGTTTGCCCCTGTATATTAGCCGACCTGTCTTTGTGAACCAATGTGACTATTTTTGGGAGCTGACATGACTATTAGGCCGACTTGATCATCTGTTATGAGACCGACTTCTCACTGCATATAGTGCCAATTTTAAGAGCATATTTTTCCAGCGTTAATGAGGTGATCTTGGAGCATCATTCAGGAGCTGTTTCTTCACGGTATCATGACAAGGTCTTGGAGCATTTTAGATGACTAGATTCTTCATATTTATGACCCTTAATTATATTTATAACTAGAAGACACAACCTAACAGACATCAAGAAGAAGTCTATTGACCTATAATAAAACCTTGCTCATGAAACCCATAAAGCAAGCATAAAAACACATTTTATTATATTTGTTTTCTATTTTACATAAATACATATTACATAGTCAATATGAAGAACGATCCTAGTTACACTTTCAACAGAAGGACCACACAAATCCATATGCACTAACTGCAAAGGCTTACTACTTGACAACTTATCCTTGACTTTGAATGAAGTTTGAGTTTGTTTGCCCATTTCACATGATTTGCATATATGATTTTGAGGTTTCTTTATCTTTGGTAGATGTCTGACTGCTCTCTCCTTACTAAGCCTAATGATGTGATCAAAATTGAGATGCCCCCATCTCCTGTGCCATAGCCAAGATTCATATTGTTTGTTGACATAACACTCTTCTTTATCTTCCTTCAAAATGTATACTTTAATCTTTGTTTGAACTCCTTGAGCCAAAATCTTCCCAGTAGGTGTTGACCTAATTTCAGAGTCCTGAGCTCCGAAGAGAACATCACAGCCTCTGTCACACTTTTGACTTACACTCAACAAATTATGTTTCAAACCATCTACAAACAATACATCTTGAGCCTTTCCTCTTCCATTATCCAGACTGACTGTGTGCCCTTTCCTCTAATTCTTCTTGCTTCATCATTTCCAAATGTGACATTTCTAGTTTTATTTTGATCAAGGGATACAAACTTGCTTTTATCTTGTCATATATCTAGAGCAACCATTGTCCACATACCATTACTGTTTTGATCTTGAGCATACAAAACTAGGCCATACTTATCAACCTTCTTCTCTTCCTTCTTCTTTCTCCACTGCATGTTGAGAATTGGGTAGGGTAGTGATTAATTCAAATTCTCTTCTTGATAATTACTTGTGAGCTTACTTCTTTTACTTATGTCTTCTCTTCTTAGCTTATTAAGTCATTTATCAAGTCAATTACCAAAAACACAAGAGAAATTTTTTTAGGCTGTTCAAGCCAGGGCCAAAACCTCTCTCTCTTGGAGAGGAAAACCCACAAGAAATTATTCTTATAGACTTTCAATTGACAAGTACCATGACTATGACTTAGACCCTTGACATTTGTATGCCTCCAAGACCTTGTCACTGCTTCTTCATAGACTACTTGATCTGATTCTTCCTTTCTGCACCAGCCTGCACCAACCTTAGAGAACTCGGTCTCTAGTACTTGATATCTCCTTAGATTACTTGGCTTGATCTTATATTCTTCTAAGCTTATTCTTATCTTTCTTTATACCCAAACCAATCCTTTATATGCAGCCCTAGACAGAACTTATAACAAGTCCTCTTTGCACTGTAAAGATATCCGTTTTTCTGCCTTATGTACTTCGCTGAGCAGCCCTTATACAACTTCACAATTCACTGCAATTCTGTTATTCCGCACTAGCCTTATTCCTGCAACTTCATATCAACCTCAGTCCTGAACCTTCGCACTAGTTTCAGTCCTGTAACTTCGCACTAGCTTCAGTCCTGAAATTCCGCACTTTAACACAGACTTGCAGCTTCGTAGATATGTGTTACACCACCTTATTTCTTCGCTCTAGACCCAGTTCTATCCTCGGAATTACAGCGGATGTATATCACCGAATATATCTTAGACTTATCTGCAATTTCTTTTCACAAATGAGCCGTGGTTCATCCTTATATATATAGGACAGATCTGCCTTTGTGAGCCGACGTGGAGGCCTACCTTTGAGCTGACTTGTGCAGAGGTATGGAGGCCGACTTGATCACTTTCTTCAACGCTGAATTGAGCCATATTCTGAGCCATGACCTGAAGGTTTATGTGACAAGGTATTGAGGCATACAAGTGTGACTTTGATTCACCATAAACATGACTCTTTAATAAATTTGTAACCTGAAGACAAATCCCTAAAAGACATCAAGAAGAAGTCTTTTGACCTATAATAAAACCTTGCTCATGAAACCCATGAAACAAGCATACCAAAAATATATATTGTGATCTTTGTCTTCTTCATAAATACATAATTACATAGTCAATATGAAGACCGATCCTAGTTACACTTTCCAACACTGCACATGCATTCATTTCTTCTGCAATTGTTATGAGATTGTGATGTACTGTTTCTAATTTGACATTCATTTGACTTGTGCCCAAACTTGTGAGGGCAGAAGCACTTTGTGATATCAAAGATAGGAGAAAATGGGTTTCTGTCTAGATTCATGTTTGTTTTGATGTTTTCAAATCTATTGCTAGCTTAACTTATCTTAGGATTCCTTAGCTCATTTCTTTTGACATAGGCTTTGCAATTTATAGCTTTGTGTCCAAAATTTTTACAATAGTAATAGTACCCATAGAAAATGTTTTCATACCTGACAATGGATGACACTTGAGGTTATAACCATCTTGACATTTGATAATCTTGTCTCCAGAAGAAGTATGGTCTCTGATATTTTGTTGTTTGTTTGTCCACTCCTTTTGTTTGTTGCACCTTGTTGGAAGTGCTTCTTTATTGCTTCTCATTTGATGTTGAAGTGTTGCTCAACTTCTTGTTATCAAACTGATGTGGACTGTCATTGTCTTCCTTGACATCTTTTACAAAAGTAATTGTCTTTTTGTCCTCTGCCTTAATTTCACTGGATTCTCCTTCATAGCCTAACCCGGTCTTCATAAGGGGAGACCTCTGAGCAATTAATATCACATCCAGTTTTTTGGATCCTTTTGTATCATTATTAAATATGTTGATTGGCTATCTTGATGTATGACTTACAATTAAAATGAGAAATGACACATGATATTTTTGAGACATAAGCTGCAAAATGTATACTTTCATTGAACAAAAAAAGATCCCATTCCAATTGAAGTGAAGACATTCTTGGATGTTGCAGTTCAAACAATCTAGATAATATTATAATTCAAAAGGATCCCATTCCAATTGAAGTGAAGACATACTTGGATATTGCAGTTCAAACGATGAAAATTCTAAGTGAAGATCCATCAATCAATCAAACAACATCAGTGTGAAGAAAATCATATACCTAAAGAAAATGACATCACAAGACCTCCTTATCGACATCCACAAAAGATCGGATGGTTAGATAATTTTTCAGTTTTTCAGTTCCGCTGACCAATTAGAAGTTCATATTGTCTTGTATCATTGAAGATGATAGTTCCAAGAATTGGGCAAGACATGAAGACATAATGAGACAAAAAAATATGTCTAGCCCTTTCATTGATATGCATTGAGGACAAAGCATTTATAAAGGGGAAGACGATGTTATGAACATATAATAATAATAATAATAATAATAATAAATAAGTATAATTAAAAATTATGAAAATACATGTTTGATCATTGGGACATGACAATTTAAGAAAGGGCATCCCACCTAGTGTTTATATGGGCCCTCATTTGTAACTGAACCATATCATTCGTTCATACATTATTAAATATATCATATTTTATACTTATTGGATTACTTTATGTTCCAAGTCTTTTGGAATATTTAATTGTGCACCAGGTTTGGCTTTCACACTTTTAGAGAAATTGAGGGAAATGTACTCTGGAAGAGAACACTTCCGGGATTGACTTCATCTCTGACTCCAGTGGAGGTATCTGTTAAATTTACATTTGACCATATATCTCTTTTCTCCCACAGCAGAAACCACATGTTTAGAGGCTGTATTTGCTGAAATTAGACCCAGAACTGCAGGTGCACCCATACAACTTGAGGTCGAGCTTTCAACTGCTTAACCTGCACCTGAGACTGTAAACATTTGAGGTAAATATTTATCAAGAATGGGCTTGGATGATATCCTTAATTTTATCCCATGCTCCATTTGAATGGTATCATTGTCCTTGAGAACTACGGTGTTTTCAGAAGCTTGCTTTCATTTTAGCAATTGGAAACTTATTTTTGTAGCAGCATTCCCTTGTCTGTCCCACTTAACTCTCGCTCTAATTCTTCCCCTTTCTCCTGATAATCCTTAAAATCTTGACTTGTTGTTGCATACTTCCTGCTGAGCTTGTTTTTCTATATTGAACAGATCAGCCTCGAGGATTTTTCTGGCCTGGTTTAGATGGGCTTTAAAAATGTTCCCTTTCCTGCTGACCATGAGCAATAATACAACCACAGTGAGGTCAGTCAGGCTGGATCTAGTGGTGGGGCGTTTACCCAGAAATTACTGCAACACCTTCATAATTTAAACTTTTCAATTTTGCTATCTGAGTAGCACTGGTTGTGAGGTTTATATTATTTAGATTATCACATCTTCTGTACTTGTATTGCCATGCTAGTTTGGGAGCTGTTCCTTACTATATTGTAGCGATGCATTATTATCATTAATTTATTTATTAAATTTCATTGATAATTTACCTGTCTAATTTTTTAAATTTTAACAATATTAGAATGCGTTTTTCAATGGGATATTCATTATTTCATTTCACTATGGGATAAACTGATATAGTACATATGCATGGTTTTATTTTGCAGCTTTCCAGCAGCTTTTGTCAAATTATGTTTAAGTTTGAATGATGTATGACAGTGGAACATAAAGTTGCAAAGTGTTTTGGAATGTTAATTTATAAGACGAGGTCTATGGTTTGGGATATCCTATAGGCAAAGTTGTTTAATTTGTATATGCAAAACTTTTCAGGCATCTACTGGTGGTGAGGATGCTTACTTTGTAACAAGTAATAATTGGGTTGGGGTTGCTGATGGGGTTGGTCAATGGGCACTTGAAGGTAAGAATCTTCCTTGATAAACATGTCACAAAGCATCGTTATGATAGTTGCTTTAGTGTAAGTCATCAACATCAAGTTAACAATTTCTATAGCTTTGCTAGACATCTATTCTAATGGTTTAGAAGCTGCCCATTTAAATGCTTTTTGCAATTTCATGGTTGGCAGTTTTATATATTTTTTGCTAATTTTGTTTTCTGGAGGATATCTTTTGCTTTGGTGTACATTCATAGTCATTGAGTAAATATATATGGCTCAAGGAAGAGCAAGGTTTAGAGAGTAACGTTATAAACAAGTGACTAATGTGGCTGCTGTTTTTATGACAAAGCATTGAACATTCTGCCAAGGGTTATGAAGGTTTTATATTGCTTTTCTGGGACATGGAATATTTCTGGAGTCACTTATCTTGATTTCTGTTCAGAATCCGACTGTAAATTATGTCAAAGAGAAATACAATAGCTCATGTAATTTGGATTCTTAGTCTTGAAATCTCCCTCAGTAAATTCTATGATGTAAATAAAAATGGTGGCCTTTTATCTGGGAGAGACTAGATAGTCGCCTAATGCTGTAGTGAAATTGACTGTAGTATAAATAGTTTCTTATTTCTCTTTTTTGTTTGATGGCATTATAATGGATGTTGTTTTGGTACTGCTACTTATTACTAAGCTTCTTTTCTTTTGGAAGTGATGTATTATATGGGCTGGCTATCTCAGTTTAGTTGATTATATTTGAAAATCACTTTAAATTTGTTATATTATATCCCTCAAGGGCTGTTACAGGTAATTTGTGATACAATATCTAATGTTGTTGCTATTTAGCGTGTTTAATCTGCTTGCCATAAAATTAAGGAACCTAAATATTAGCAATGGCAGGAATCAATTCGGGGCTGTATGCACAGGAGCTTATGGAAAATTGTAGGAAGCTTGTATCTGAAGAAAGTACAAGTGCTGACCCAAAGCAAGTACTTGTCATGAGTGCTATGGAAGCAAAGTCTGCAGGCTCATCAACAGTGTTGGTAGCCAGTCTGATTGGTCAGGTATATTTTTTGAGCAATCACGATTTCCTTGTTTTGAGTATCTTATATAACAGAAGGAAAAATGAAGAGAGAAACATGTGCACATATTATTGATAAAGAAAATGTACAATGTGAATGCATAAAATTCAAACACTATGGTAAACAAGTGAAATGAAATTAGTGATGATGATGAGGAAACAATGTTTCATAGTTGTCATCGTAAAACTCGACATGCACATTGTAGTAATAAAATGCACCCAAAATTAAAACATAGATAATTAGTAATTATTTTGTAATGAAATAAGTTAATAACCCAATGCATTACAAGTGACCTGCCAGTGTGTCAAAACTAGTCTGAATTTTGCCAATGGTTGCACCAGGGTTTTGTGTCTCATTTTATGCAAAATAATAATATCACAATGCTTTTCAAGATGACCTTTGTGTTGTTATTCATTTTGGAATCCTGCTGTCTATATTGATTGCGAATTCTTTGACTTTATGTTTTTATGTTTCTAGCTGAGATGCTGATATACTGGATTCTGTCTACAATTTTTTTTTAAAATATCCATGCTAGTGTTGCACGAATTGTGGCCCCCCGGCCTCCCAACCCACAGCTTAGAGGTCAGAACCACAAACCGTGTGCATCTGTGCCCAACTGCGGACGAAACCACACCCTGGAAAATCGGAATCGTACTTTGCATGTTGAATCACATTCCCTAGAGCTGTGCGAACTGTGACGGTTCTGTTTACGGCTCTGCAGGCCGAACCATGATTCTGGCACTCTTCTTGCATGGTTCCAGATGGTGTGCACACAGTTCCTCGGGAGACTCTTTTTTATTTTTTATTTTTGCTAACTTGTGGTTCAAGTGGGGCCTAGGGTGAGTTTGGGGTGAGTTTAGGGAAATGAAGGATGAGGTTAAAAGGTCTCTTCCCCCTCTTTTCTCCTCATTCTTGCATCTTTGGCTTGAGCTTGGAGAAGAGAGGGGATAACAAGCTTTTGAGATCAGATTTGTGAGAGGTTGGAGGAGAGAGAAATGGAGAGATTGGAGTGAAGGAGGAGGAGTTTGGAGGCGTGAAGAAAGGCTGCTATCTACCTCAAGTTCTCAACTTCTCAAGAGCTAAAGAGGTAAGTGCAAACCCCAATTAACTCCCTTATTTTTTTCTCATTTTTGCTTGTATTTTTTCTCCTACTCTCCTCCTCTTTCCCATTCTTTCTTCTTGGTCATTTTATTGCAAGTTGTCCATCTAAAACTTGTGTTCTTTTTTATTATCATTCCACGTTTGGTCCTGGTGTTGGTGGGGGTTAGGCATAAAGGGGAAGAAATGGAAGAAGAGGATAGTGGTCACACTCATAGTCACACGATGTATGATGAGGAGGAAGGGTTTGAAGGGGAAGGTGATGAAGAGGGAACTGAAATGCAAAGGAGAAAAGTTGCAATGAGACCCTTGTGGAAATTTGTGACAAAACTTGAGGGGGGGGAGAGGTGGTGGAACCTTCAAGTTTTTATGCTCTCATGATTGTCATGGAGGAAAACCTTATAGTGGTTCATATACTCATGTGAGGAGGCATCTTTGTGGGGTAATGGACAATGATGAAAATATGGGTGCCATAGGGATCTCAATTATTCCTAAGGTATCAATGGAACAAAGGCACAAATACATCAAAATAGAGGAGGCTGAACAAAAAAGACACAATAAGGAACAAAAACTTCAGTCCGATGCAAGTGTAACCTCTAGATTTGGTGGCTACACCTCTTCTCCTCTTGGTACTTCTGTGTTGGAAACGTAACTAGTTTTGGTCTTCATTATTGTTATTGTACTCATTTCAATATGTATCTTATGTAACAAACAAAAGAAGAAAAATAAAAAGATATTATTTTATAGCATGGGTTTCATGCTCTTTATTGATGGTCTTCTAGGTAAAAACATGTTCTTCATGCTTGTGGGGTTTGTTAGGTCATGAGATTTATTGTCATGAGTCAAGAGAGTCAACATCGTGTTTAGAAGATCCTTCTGGGCAAAATATATCTTCTAAAAGAATTTATTTTGAGTCTAGAAGGTCCTGGAAACCTCCAAAGTACAAGTCAACCTAAAGGAAGGAATTCAACCCCTTGGAAAGGCTACATAAAGAAGCAGATTTGACCTCATTTGACAGACTCACACAAGTTCAATCTCAAGAGAGGAAGTTCAATCTGTTGCTGGTAAGCACGGAGAAAAGAAGAGCGAAGGTCTAGGAGAAAAGAAGCAAGAAGAAGGAAAAAAATTTGTTTCTTGGTCTCCATCTCTCTCACACTTGAGAAAAATCTAGGGTTTTTGCAGCGTCAAGGAAGGTCGAAATTGCAGGAGAGCGAGTTGTAGTATCAAGTTGTTGGAAGAGAAAATAATCTGTCTTGACGTCGTTGACCTTGGACGAATCTATCTTGCTCAAAGGAGGATCTCTTGAAGAATCGAATTAGGGTTTCTGCAATAGCTACAGGGTCAAAGTTGTAGGGTGGAGTTGCATTGCGGAGTTGAAGCTAGAAGCTGGATTGAGCCTTGATGATTTGATCTATCTGGAAGAACTTCTTGGAGGAATGAATTGGTACCTGGAGGACGACTTGGTCTAGGGTTTGGGTCTTTGTTGTCTATAAGAAGAGAAGAGTTTTTTCTAGGTTTTCCCCTTGGAGGGGTTTTGCCCTTTCTTGGAGCCTAACTTTACTGTTTATGTTGTTGGTAATTGTTTGATGAATAAGATCTAATAAAGAATCACAAGAAGATAAATAAAGTTCACAAGCAATTATTAAGGTTAAGGAAAATCCGAATTAATAACTTCCATACTGTATTTTCCAACATGGTATCGGAGCTAAGGTGAACCAAAAAGTAGCTGGAAGGATCAAGGTTACTTGGGAGCAAGAGCGGGAGCGCCATTTTCAAAAGATCCCGGTCCGAGAGCTTTTTTTTTAATATATATGTTTTTTATATTTTGTTGCATATATGTCAACAAAAGCCTATAGAATGATGAATTAGACATAAAAACATAAAAAATGTAGATTGATCATTAAACCATATAACATCAATCATCTAGAAGTTATAATCTTCATCAATCACGTCCACAAGTTAGAAACATGCAACATATTAACTCTTGAGTCTCATGATTCATCAATCTTAAAGTTTCAAGCTTTCAGAATTCAATATATAACATTTATCATCATTGATTCATTGATCACCATAGTTGTACTTGTAAGCTAAGTGTAACCATTACAACAAAGAATATTTAACATGAAATGAAATGTTATAAAATGAAACGAAATGAAACAACTTTCAACTTTCATTAAGCATCATATTCATAATTCATAATGACTTATAAACTTATAACTACCAACTTCAAAGTTTCAAACTTCAAACTTAAATTGTCATATGTTGTTTACAAAAAATATCTTCCATTAAATATGAAAGAGTCAAGTTTCAACAGTTTTAAAAAGTCAAAAACTACTAGAAAATAGAAAATACTTGTAAACTATAAATCTATTTTATCTATTGCTTGGCTTCTTGCCACGAGAAATGTCTAATTTATGAGCAGCTCGTGGTAATGGCGGTCTTCCAGCAGTCTCCTTGCGGGAAGTACCACGACCATAACTCGAAGGCCCATGCCCTCCACGCGAGGATGTAGATGGAGGATGCATCAAGAAAGGAACAATAGTTGAAACTTGAACACTAGCACTAGCACTGGCACTACTACTGGATGGTGGGTGTGGCGATGGCATGGCCGCTGTTGCTTCATCCTCATATCTCAAAAGTTTTGCTTCCAATTCTTTCAGATGTATAGTGTCGTCCTCCAAATTATCATCCTCTGGGTTGTTGTCCCAAATTTTATATGAGAGATCCTCATAAGCCCGATCACAATAATGAATCAACAACCTCAAGTTGTAGTGCACATAAACCAAGCTTTTTGCTCGGTTTTCATTGAGTTTGTTTCTTCTCACATTATGGATGAAGCTGTAGGTGATCCAACACCTCTCTGCAAAAGAAGTATTTACAACCCGTGAGAGAATTTTTTTTTCCAATTTTGGCAAAACCCATGCCGCCATATGCTTCCCACCATGTGAGAGCATCAAACCTGTTTCTATCTTCCATTGCATGCAAAGAACCAAACAAACCAATGCAACTGAAGTATCTGCCTAATTCAAGGCGCAAATTAGCACACTCCTCCTTGTTAGGGACCAACTTGTCTAATGCTTTCATATATCCCTCTTGTACCTCTGGATCTGTATGAGGTTTGATACTAACCCCACCCCCAGGTGCAGGTTGGCCCAACCAAGATGGAGAGTAGTATTTTGGCATAAGGATATACGCCGAAGCATGTAGTGGAACATTAAGTTTATTCCACTATGCACACACACAATTGTGAATCATTGAATATAGGTTTGGATCTTTTTTCTTAACAACATCTTTTATTTGCCCCAACATGCTATCCATCTGCTGATACATGTCCCCAATCACTGGTTTATTTGTATCTGCAAAGCGAATCATGCTATAAATGGGCTTGGTGAAATTCAAAATTTCCCTCACACGTGCCCAAAACAAAGGATCATGAACGGTCTCCTCCACCTGTTCAAAACCTTGCCTGTCAACTGATGTTGTTGCCCTGTCCTTTAATACTTGCGAGTGTGGACTTGATACCATGGCAGCCAATGACTCTGTTACCTTCAAAAGGCGCCTGAAGGTGAGGTAATAGCTAGAAAATCTAGTCTTTGCTATCTTCAACAACTCCAATGTTGAGTGACTGCGGAAAAGACCATGGGTATTGCTATGATTTGTAATAAATCTTATCATTTGTTTCCCTCTCTTGTACAAATCACCTAGCCATCTGTATTGAGGTTGTTTCTTTTTGTGAAAAATACTAGATCTGGATTCTTATTGCAACAAATCTGAATTACTTCTCCTATTATTTACCACAATTATTTCATTACATTGAAATATCGAAGTAATTACTGAAGCAGTCTACACAAATAATGTTGCGGAATGAATCTAAGTGCTGAAACAAACTGAATAAAATACAATGAAAAACATCCACATTTGACATAGTTATTTTTGGACTAAGTCCCTGGAAAAACCCAACTGCGGAAAACCGGTGCAGCAGATCTGAGGGTTTTGTATTATTAAGCAGCAGAATCTTGAGTACAACTAGGGTGCCAATATTTGGCTCACCCTTTAGAGAAATCTAGACAACTGGTGAAAATGTGAGGTATACCTCACTCTGCAAATTCCCGACTGAACTGAACAGCGTTGGTGAAGCCCATTTTTGCCTCTGGGTGATGCCTACATTGGAACTGCGTAAGCCTGCATGGGCAAGCTCAGGAACTGCGTCACCTTTGCTCAACAACTGATCTGGGCTGATCTGAAACTGGGTTTTGGCCCTCCTGGCTCAGAAACCCCAGCTTCCAGCTATCTCCGGACTGAATCATAGAGACACTGCGCCACTTCTGCGTGAGTTCCTTCAGGAACTGCGTCACCCCTCCAGGTGATTGTGCTGTCTCTCTCTGCGTCACTGCTACCTCTCTCTGAAATGTACTCCTGGTCCTCCTGACCAGTTACTGCCTCTGCCCCTCTCTGAAACTGATCACTAAATAAAAATCACGTAGCAAACCTGCCCTAGCGATTCGATCTTGATCAAGAGCTGCGTCTCTCACACAAACTTGAAAATACCAAATGCTCAATGTGCCAATGTGTTTTCGATAGGCCTCTCACCCTCCTTCTTATATTCTTCCGTTGACCCTTCAACGGCCAAGATTAAAACATAATCAAGGGCTAAGATTAACTTGGAGGTGATCCATGACTTTATCTAGAAGATTTACACTTAGTTTAATTAATTCCCTTTAATTAATCAGTGTCCCTAAGTTTAGACTTAGGAAAACATAAAAAACGATTAATTAATTTAATTAAACCACATCTAAGTGGAATTTTCCAAAACCATTTCTGGGTATTATGGACTACATGTGTCTTAGCCTATATACAAAGTTACAAGGCTAGAGCACATTCGATGCTACCATAAATCAACACCCCCTCTTAGCGAGGAAAGTGCTCTAGCAAGACAACTTAATGTGCTACTGTTCTGACTTCTGGAACATCTATTGTTGTGCTGTTGATGCTACTTACCAACACTACACAAAAAGTGGTACATCTGTATTGCTGTTGACTCTGCATATTGCTGCTAACTGCTGCTGTACTACAACTCCCTCTGAATTCTGCAACCATGTTGCTGCACTGTGTGAGCACTTCTCTGCACCACTGTGCACAATGCTGCTGCTGCTACTGCTCATCTGCTGTTGGTGCTGCTCATTTGCAGCTGCTGTTGCTCAACTACTTCTGCTGCTGCACTGCTGCTCATTTGCAGCTGCTACTGCTCAACTACTTCTGCTGCTGCACTGCTGCATTGTTGCTAATTGCAACAGAAAAACATCTGAAATTGGACAAGTAATACTGCAACTGAAAAACAAGAGTGACTGTTGTTAACTTCTGCACTAGTTCTCTGAAAAATGTTGTGCTGTTGCTGCTCAACTGCTAATGCTACTGCTCCCTCTCTGCACTGATCAGGCTCTAATGCTGCTAGCTGCTGCATTGTCTTCTCATCTTCCGCGGCAACTATCCATCCTGCTACTTTCTTAAGGCTGCAGTAGCTTGCATGTTATCCAAGAGTTCGGAAATACTCAAGGATCCTGCCATATGTAGATTTTGGATCTACAACTCCAAGTCAACCCATTTCTCTCCTTTCGGAATATGAGCTAACATAGCACAATCTCCTTCTGTCTCAATCTTGGCAGCTCTTGCTTGAGGATCTTGCTTCTTTTCTTTATCCTTTTTCTTAAGAGGACACTGTGTGGCATAACGTCCCATTTCCCCACACCTGAAGCACTTGATCTTGGACAAATCTTTCTTCTTCTGCTTTTGTTGCCCCTTTGATGCAAGGGCAGTGTTATCTTCTTCCTCCTTCTTGACTTTCGAACCGTTGTTGCTGTCCTCAATATGGATTTTGAGGAGATCTCTCCTCAACTCTTCTTGCTGCAAGGCTGCCCACATTGCTTCCCATCTTGGAAGCTTTTCTTTGCCCAGAATGCTTTGGACAAATACCTGATAATCTTTTGAAAAAGAGTTCAGAGTGAGCCTTACTAGCTCTAAGTTTGTGGGTGTTGATCCACCTGCTGATAGCTGGTCCTGGTTATCCTGAATTATAGACAGGAAGGAGTCAAAACGCTCGCCCTTCTTCATCCTGGCCTTACCCTTGGTGCACCTATGCCCCAAGGCCCAAGGCTCTTGGCACGTAAAGCACAACTTCCTCCTCCAGAGGTCTCTTCTAGTGTCATCATCCAATTGCCCATGACCTGGCATCTCCCTCTATTGCAGGGGTTTGGTATTTCTACCTCTCTGTGGGAAAGGGGGTCTAGTGGGTATTGGTGCTCTAGTCTTGGGAATTACATCCTGCAAATCTCGAGCCCTGCTCACTGCATCCTGAAGCGAAGTAGGTCTATTCGACCTCACTAACCCATGCAAGGGCTCAACTAGACCCTCTAGAAACAAGAAGACCCTCCTGGACTCTGACAGATTTGGTACCATCACTTACAGCCTCAAGAAATCCAAGATGTAGAGCTCTGGGTTGCCTGTTTGTTTGAGCTGATTCAACTCTTCGAGTTGTGCCTCTGACTCTCTCCTATCAAAGTGCTCCATCACCGTTCGTGTAAAATCCTCTTAAGGGGTCACACTAGCATGCCCCATCATAGATAGCCCATGGAGCCACCAATCTTGGGCTTCCCCCTCCAAGTGCAAGGTATCCATTTTAATGGCTTCCACCTCTGTCATCTGGTTAAGCTGGAAGTATGTGTCGAGATTTTCAACCCATGCTTTAGCGGTGCATTTGGAAGAGCCATCAAAAGTAGGAAGGAACAATCTCCCAACTGTGCACTTCAAATCTATACTTTGTGCAGATGTCCCACCGGATCTCTTGCCTTTATTGCCTTGCTTGAGCTGACAAAAGTCTTTGAGAGTGGGAGCAGCTTGAAACTCTTCCCCCATGGATTTATACTCACGAAAATAGTCCCCTAAAGGCATATTATCCATCTTGGGTTGTCCTCCAGTCCCTGTAGTAGAAAATGTGGGCATGTTTGATATGGGTGGTCCATTGTAGATGTGAGGGTGGCTCTGAGGGTTGGTAATGTCAATATGGTGGGATGTACCTGAACCCTTTCCTGTGATGAGCTCCCCATCGCTTCCCATGTTGCGATTCTACTGTCTCATCTCATCCAACATCTCCTTCTGCTCCTTTTCCATACCATTCAAAACCTTCAAGAGGCTCTGAAAAGTTGCATCCTACTTACCAGTATCCCCCGTCTGTTTCTACTTTCTCCTACTCAGTTACCTCCAGATCAGGGGTAATCTGCAATTCACTTTCTTTAATCCTGTATCTATGCCTTCAGTATGTTATATTTTGCTTGTCTTCTGGGGTCACAGAAAGGGTTTTTCCCACAACTAGCTAGATCACAAATCTAATACCACTGTAATATTCCTAATGGAAATATTAAGTGAATAACAGAAGCAGGAAACTATGAACAACAACCAAAAATGTAACACGCACAACATATATCAGATACACAAGAAATTGCAGCAAAATTCTGAGCCATTTTATTTTTCATGAGCATAATGGAGTACAATAGATAGGAATAGAGGAGCCTGGGCCTGCTACACCAAGCAAGGCCAAACCCAGGTTGTAGTAATGATGCCCAAGTGCTGGAAAAGCTCCCCTCCAATTTCTGCACTGACCCAAAAATTTACTACTGCTGCTATCAGATATGAAATGGAAAACCTGCCTTCAGATGTGCTCAGAAAATTCTAGAAAATTAGCTGGTGCACTATCTCATCAAACCCGACAAATCCCAGAAAGGGTTTGACTCCAAACCAACTCTCCAAGGAGCCCAAAAATTAGCGTGGATTTCCTTATTTTCCCCTCCTGAACACACTGCTGGGTAACCACTGTAAAGTGCCCCAAAATATCCTCCAAAATCCCAGCAAGAATCCTTGTAAAATCCTCCCCGAATTTCCCTTATTTTCCAGCCCCTTCACTCCTCAATTGTCCTTGTCTCTGGGCCCCTGTGCAAGCCTTGCTAGTAACTCCTGCACAAGGCCAGAAAGGAACAAATTCGACGTGGAAATCCTCCCTACAATATAACTTGCAAATCACCACTAATCTCTAGCGAAATCCCAAGGAAAATTACTCCCAAAATCCCTGAATCTGATCTGCAATATAGTTGTCTCCTCAAGGGGTGTGAAATTCCTGAACTATGCCCAGAAAGGAACAAATTCGACATGGAAATCCTCCCCACAATATAACTTACAAATCACCACTAATCTCTAGTGAAATCTCAAGGAAAATTGCTCCCAAAATCCCTGAATCTGATCTGCAATATAGTTGTCTCCTCAAGGGGTGTGAAATTCCTGAACGACGCCCAGGTAGCACACAGAGATGGCTGAGCAGTATGGTAAACAACTCTGGAATGCGCCCAGGTAGCATGCAGAGATGGCTGAGCACTCCTGTATACAACTCCGTAATAGCTCCAAATGAAAGCAAATACTCTCCTAGGGTGACACTCTAGGTTCACCGAAGAGAGTTGGAAATTCCTGCCCGAAAATTCCCTTGTGTTCAACAACACAAGTTTACTTGGCTAAGCAACTCAAGTAAACACCAATTCAATTTCCAAATTGGAAAAATACCCCAAAATGGAGCTCCCCTCCTCTATTTAACTTTGCTGCCATCCTCTCTCCTTGTGGACCCTCCCATTCAACCTCCTTTTCTCTTCTCTCTCTTTCTCTAATTCGAATTTCTTCAAGGGGTTCGAATTCCCTCCTTGAGGTGGCCTCCACATTCCACTATCCAATCAAATTTTCCTTCTTCTAGTGTTTTGGAGCCTTCCTTCTCTCAAAATTGAAGTGGTGCCTCCTCATCCACTTTTTGCCTAAGTTTTATGCCCAAAATTTCCCCCCATCATCAAAATTGCAAAAATTTGGAACTCACTTAACAAATTTAATTAACAGAGATATTACAAAGGCATAAGAGAGTATCTTTAGTAAAACAATGTTTTTTGGTATTTTTCAAAGGAATTAAAAGAGTGATGGAGGGATGTAGATATTAGTGCAAATCCAACAAGGAAAATGGAGTCGAGGGAATATCTTAGAGGGCTTATTTTATTGTGTAATTAAGGCTGGAAATAAGGCATGAATGCTCACTATATCCACCTAATATTCCTGGAAATTAATGCAAAAAATTCACAAGGGTAGGCTCCAATAAATGCTCTTTCAACTAGCAGTTAACTTCACCCTAGCATTGGAGTCAACAAGTTTGCAACTATTCCTAAGATATATCATACAAATTATTAAACCCAAAAACTAAGAAAAGGAGAAAAGAGGTGTTACCTTATTAAAGTCCCTTTAAGTAGTAAATTTACTCTTCAAATGGATCAAGTTACTTAGGCTTTACTATGTGAGAGAATCTACACGACTTCAAGCTTTGTAATATTCCAAATTAGCAGTCAGCTAATTGAAATATTATTTTTTTCCTTTTCTAATGTTTAGCAGTAATAAAGTGGGAAAGAGGGACCCACCAATAATTATGCAGGTAATTAATGCAAAAAATTGACAAGGGTAGGCTCCAATGAGTGCTCTTTCAATTAGCAGTTAACTTCACCCTAGAATTGGAGTCAAGAAGCTTCCAACTATTCCTAAGATATATCATACAAATTTTTAAACCCAAAAACTAAGAAAAGGAGAAAAGAGGCGTTAGCTTATTAAAGTCCCTTTAAGTAGTAAATTTACTCTTCAAATGGATCAAGTTACTTAGCCTTTACTATGTGAGAGAATCTACACGACTTCAACCTTTGTAATATTCCAAATTAGCAGTCAGCTAATTGAAATATTATTTTTTTCCTTTTCTAATGTTTAGCAGTAATAAAGTGGGAAAGAGGGACCCACCAATAATTATGCAGCTAATTTACTTTCCTAAAGTCACTTAAGGCGAATATTTAGGCTCAAGTGGGGCCCATGTGGCCACCCACTCGAATTAGATAGCGTGGGAGGGGCAGTGCAGAGATAAGCTGGAAGAGGGGCAACGCACGTCGCAAACTAGGTGGGACCAAGGGAACGTTGGAGACTGAACTTAGTTAAAATAGGATGACAGCAACTCATTCCTCATTGTTAAATTGGACAACTAAGTCCAATCTCCATGTTGTGATGTTTAGATGAAGACACCAATATTTTTATTGGGTTCCTCTTTTGGAGAGGTGCAAGATTGATTTAAAGATCATCTTGATCCGATGAGCAAAACATTTATTTTGAATTTACTTTTAATACTTTCAAAATATGTGTAGGTCGGCCTTAAGGTTTTACACCCCCAGCAAATGTGTCACACACCCTCAGTGATGGATATAAATAGAGTCAACGTTGGAGGACATTTCACTCATCTCATCCTCACACATTCTCTCTCCTCTTCTGATTGGTTCGAGCTCCTTGGAGGCAATTTTCTGTTCACACGTGGGAGAGAAGGACGAAGATATTTTTGCTGCAGCTAGGGTTTCCACCGCAGGTTTGACTAGTGTTGACTTTGGTCAACGCATGGTCCAAAGGAGCTGATTTTTGGTAGACTTAGATTTCTATAGTCCATACATTCTGGCACAAGAACCAAGGTCAAAGGTTGATCGTAGACCGTGTTGCGTTGACTTTTACTTGCTGCAGCTACATTGACTTTTCTGGGCAACATTGACTTTTCTAGGGTTGACTTTGAGTTGACGGTTTGGCTGTTTTGAGGGTTGTTGTTACACATTCTGGGCTCGCTGACCAAGGAGACTTTGCTGGTTGAAGCATCCTGCTGATCGTCGTAACGCACCATCAAATATATATTTTTTGGCTTGTCTTCTGTTGATCCACGAGTATGTTCTATCAGCATTTTACTTAATGATTTATGTGATTGTTGTCTAGTATTGAAGAGAAAGTAAAGTTGCATCAAGCATAGAACATCTACATAAATTTACATGGTATCAGAGCTAAGGTGAAGACAAAGTCCTAATTTGTAGCAATCACCAAAGAAGAAAATGGGTTCCACAAACTATGGCTTCAAGGAGGATGACAGATTGATTGGGAAGGATGACTTCCATGCTTGGAAGATGATATTAAATCTTAAATTGGAAGACCAAGATGTCATGGACTATGTGCAGGGTAAAATCCAAGAACCTCCATCCACTGCTACTGTTGCTGCCAAAACAAAGTACAAGAAGTGGAAGATAAAAGAAAAGCTGATGATCAAGGAATCCATTCATAAGAGTCTAGTGGCCTACATCTCTGAGCTAGGCACATCCAAAGAGATGTATGATAAGTTGGTCCTCATGTTCAAGGCCAACAATGCAAATCAAGTACTATTCTTCAAGAATCAGTTGAAGAATTTGAAGAAAGGCAGGGATGAGTCTGTTCAATCATACTTTCTGAAGCTGACCAAGATCAGGAACAATCTGCTGGCTATTGGGGAAACAATAGCTGATCGAGAAATGGTACTCACTGCATTTGGAGGGCTCCCATCCGAATGGCATGTGTTCAACACTACCATTCTAAATAATAATGTGATACCTGACTTTGACAAGTACTATCGAGATGCGTTCAAGAAGAGACAAGAATGAAGGAGTATGGAAATGAAGGAAATGCTGCCTACGCTACTCATTCTAGAAAGAAGAACTTTGGTGGTCCAAAGAACAAAGGAAAAGCAGGGGCCCAAGGAAAGAAGGGAAAGTGTTTCACTTGTCATAGGCCAGGTCACTATGCTAGAGAATGTCCTTTCAAGAAGGATTCTCCCAATGATGATGACTACAACAACAACTGGAGGGATGGCAATCAAAGGAACAACAGGTTCAATGTGAAGAGGAAGGCTCCCTTCGGCGGAAATGGGCAACCTTTCAAAAGGTCGATAAATTCCAGGTATGAGGAATCAAATGTTCTAGATGATAAAAGAAATGAATCCATTCTTGTATCTTCCCTCTCTGCTGCATCTCCACCCGACACTATGGATGTCTGGTTGATTGATAGTGGTGCCTCAAGGCACATCACTGGGTTCAAGGAAGCACTCTCTGATATAGTTGAGAAGGATACTAAGGAAATTATCCTTGGACATAATGCCACATATCCCGTGAAAGGGACTAGCACTGTGACCCTCCACTTGTCTCAAGGTCAAGTCCTCCACTTGCAAGATGTACTCTATGTACCTAATTTGAAAAAGAATCTTGTGTCTATATCGACCATGGAAGACAAAGGTTTCAATGTGGCATTCATTGATGGAAAGGTGCACACGTGGAAGAAGAGCTTCAAGGAAGCTATCATGATTGGGTTTAGAGTTATACACTCTACTAGGTTGGAGGAAGTCCACTGGGAGTGATGACATGTGATACTATAGCACCGGAGGTTTGGACACCTTCACTACAAATCCCTTCCCGTAGCAAGGAAGGTGGTGACGGGGATGCCGAGTTCTCAAATAATCATGAAGGTGTATGGCCGGGCTGTGCCAAACGAAAGCACACAAGGGGACCTTTTCCCTCAAGTTTCACAAATACATCTGATGTCTTGCATTGATACATTCCAATATGTCTGGTATGCTGCTTGTGACATCCTTGGGAGGATGTTCTTATTATATGAAACAAACGAGTTCAATAAATTTTGCAGAGGAGCTAGCATCAAGAGGGAGACCACAATGTTTGTGAGTTACAGCGAAATTTCAAAGGCCTATGTGCCTGGTCAAAGGGAAGTGGAGATATGCCACGATGTCACTTTTGATGAAGATGCTTCCCAGAGAAAAGTAGTCAATCTTCCGAGATCTGAGGAAGACCATGAAGCAAGGCCTAGAAATCAAGAAGGACCGAAGGATGAGACAATGCCCGATGTTGAAGGACCAGTGGACCCGATTGATCCACCTCCTTCACTGGGGAAGAGACCATCATGGCTCAGGGACACGCTTGAGGATGTCGAGGGACATATGGCCCCAAGGGGGACATTTCGTGAAAGCAAGAAGCCGAGTAGATACCAAGGGTATCTAGCAGCCATGAGTACTATTGTACAATTTGAGCCTGGATCCTTTGAGGAAGCCGTAAAGCATCAAGTATGGAAGGACGCTATGCATGAAGAGTATGAGTCCATATTGAAGAATGATGTCTAGGATGTGGTTCCAAGATCGGAGGACAAAGCAGTTGTCCCCTCGAAATGGCTCTACAAGATCAAGCATGGATATGATGGAAGTGCTGAAAAGTTCAAGGCAAGATTCGTTGCCTGTGGCTTCTCTCAAAAGGAAGGCATAAACTATGATGACATATTTGCACTTGTGGCCCAATATACCACCATTCGATCTATCATAGCCCTTGCTACTATTCAAGGATGGAGTCTCCATCAGATGGATGTGAAGACCGCATTTCTGCATGGTGTGATAAAGGAAGAGGTATATGTGGAGCAACCTCTGGGGTTCGAAGTCCAGGATCGGGACACCCATGTCTGCAGGTTGAAGAAAGCCCTCTATGGGTTGAAGCAAGCACCCAGAGCTTGGTATGATGTTGGGGTTCACTTGTAGTAATGCTGATTCGAACCTTTACTTCAAGGTTGACAGGGAGAAGCCTCTCATTCTGGTGCTGTATGTGGATGACCTCTTCCTAACAGGTGCTGACCCTCTCATTCATCAATGCAAGAGGGAGCTCGCTGCTGAGTTCGAGATGAAGGACCTAGGACTGATGCACTATTTCCTAGGCCTGGATGTCTGGCAGAGACCTGGCAAGATTTTCCTTTCTCAAGGAAAATACATTGTGAAGGTTCTGGAAAGATTTGGTATGGTGGACTGCAAGTCGGTGTTGACACCGATGGAGCTCAACTTTAAGAAGTTGAGCGACAGCGCTGCTGGGCCCGTGTTAGCAAATACTACTGAGTATCGTCAACTCGTAGGGGCCCTGGTGTTCCTAGTGAACTCCCGTCCGGACGTATGTTGTGCAGTGAACACTTTGAGTCAACACATGGTTGATCATAACATTCACTGGGTTGGTGCTAAGAAACTCTTGAGATATCTCTATGGCACGATAGACCATGGGCTGAGATACACTGGCGGGAGCATGACACTCCTTGGATATACTGATGCCGATTTCACTGACAGTGTGGTTGATCGCAAGAGCACATCTGGATGCTGCTTCACATGTAGATCTGCTTCGGGCAGGAAACGGAAGTCGGTAGCCTTGAGCACCGCTAAGGCCAAATACATTACAGCATGTATGGCCCGTTGTGAAGTCAGTTGGTTGTGAAAGCTCTTCAGTGAGCTGTTCGAGCATGTGCTAGATGCCATCGTTATCCTTTGTGATAACCAGAGGGGGATTCGTTTGTCATAGAATCTCGGGTTCCATGATCAATCCAAGCATGTTGATGGCTAGTACCACTTTATCCGGGATATGGTACAGCGAGGCTCCGTAAGGCTCGATCATATAGGAATTGATGAGCAGGTTGTAGATATTCTCACAATGCCCTTGGGGAAGGTCATGTTCCTAACCTTCCATGAGAATCTTGGAATCGTGGAATGACCCTATTTTGAGGGTCCTGTTGGACGATGAGCTCTTGGAGCTCTAGGGGCTTTGGGGATAGCTTCTTGGAGCTATAAGCAACCATAGGGCTAGGCTTGCCGAACCTTGTTGGTGTGCTTCTGCCCCACCGTTGTGATGATTGAGTTGGTTTACCTCTCATTATCTGTGCCCCATATGCATCTTACCCATTTGAGTTCCGGACCCATGGGAAGTACCTCTCATTTGGCCAATGAGGTGGGAAAAGCTAGAGACAAGTAGCAAAGATTGATGGATGCATCAGAGATTGTCGTACTCTCTATCTAGGATGATACGTGTCCAACCACTTGATCTGGGATCAAGCCTAGTGAGGTTTCAGACCTCCTACTGACTTCGGGTCAGATAAACCAATTTCGGGTTGGTATGTGACTCTTTGAGTCCATGTGAGGTTTCAGACCTCCAACTGACTTCGGGTCAGTGAGACTAACTTCGGGTTAGTATATATGACGCTCTTGAGTCCAAGAGAGGTTTCAGACCTCCTATTGACTTCGGGTCAGATAAACCAACTTCGGGTTGGTATGAGACTCTTTGTGAGTCCTGTAGAGGTTTCATACCTCTGGGCTGAATCTGTCAGCTGGGAATGTTGTCTTTGTGACTGAACCACTTCTGTTCTGAAATAAAGAGGCCAGCAAAGCAAGTTACAGCGGGATGACGCATGATGTTTGATTGCACAGGTGGATGGAGTTCTGCCTAGTTGAGAGGGAGTGTTAAATTGGACAACTATGTCCAAACTCCATGTTGTGATGCTCAGATCAAGACACCAATATTTTTATTGGGTTCCTGTTTCGGAGAGTTACAAGATTGATCTAAAGATCATCTTGATCTAATGAGCAGAACATTTATTTTGAATTTATTTTTAATACTTTCAAAATATGTGTAGGTTGGCCTTAAGGTTTTACACCCCAGGGAAATGTGTCACACCCCCTCAGTGATTGATATAAATAGAGTCAACGTTGGAGGACATTTCACTCATCTCATCCTCACACATTCTCTCTCCTCTTCTGATTGGTTCGAGCTCCTTGGAGGCAGTTTTCTGGTCACACGTGGGAAAGAAGAATGAAGATATTTTTGCTACAGCTAGGGTTTCCACCGCAGGTTTGACCACCGTTGACTTTGGTCAACGCATGGTCCAAAGGAGCTGATTTTTGGTATAGACTTCGATTTCTGCAGTCTGTATATTTTGGCACAAGAACCGAGGTCAAAGGTTGACTGTAGACCGTGTTGTGTTGAATTTTCTGGGCAACGTTGACTTTTCTGTGGTTGGCTTTGAGTTGACCATTTGGTTGTTTTGAGGGTTGTTGTGACACATTCTAGGCTGGCTGATCAAGGAGCTTTGCTGGTTGAAGCATCTTGCTGATCGCCTTAACGCACCATCAAATATATACTTTTCTGGCTTGTCTTCTGTTGATCCACAAGTATGTTCTATCAACATTTTACTTAATGATTTATGTGATTGCTGTCTAGTATTGAAGAGAAAGTAAAGTTGCATCAAGCATATAACATCTACATAAATTTACACTCATTCATTCATCAATTATTTTTCTGTCTGATTGACTGTAGCATGCTTGAGCTATTTAGCCGAGTCTGCAAGTGTTGTTTAGCACAGAGATTTCCGAGTGGAGATCTCAACCTCTACCTCGGGGGACTTCGAGTGCCCTCTCAGGAGAGGAGTTACATCTAGTTTTAGGAGGAGTTTTGTAGCATAACATTCCAGGCATATGCAATCCCTTCAAGGACAGCGTAGGGCCACACTGACAGCGTGGGGAGTACACAATCCAATTGAGGAGAAGAGTTGGGAAGCTTGGAGGAAGAACAGATTGCATCCGAAGATTTGGAGGGGAGGCTAGCCACCTCCTACCAAGGATTTGGAGCAAAATTTCAGAGGCACTTTCCAGCATTCCAACCAGAATATTGATTCACCCAGCAGAGCAGTGTGCCAAGCCCAAAGAGGGTATTTTCCAGGGTCAAGGTTTTTGGAAACCCTTCGCTGTAGGTCTTGTGAGTAGAGCCTGGGGTTTTAATCCCAGAATTTTCTGAGCATTGGAGCAGGCCCAACCAACAGATAATTTCTAGCCAACAACAATAGTTCCAACACTGGCAGCACAGAGGGAGAGCCACGCAGAGCATAGTTCTAGCAGAATTATTGGCCAGTTTCATAGTTGATCTTCAACCTGACTATAGCAGGCCTAGGTGCTACCTTTCTTGGCACCTTTATTGTACTATTTCCGACCGATTAATAAAATGGCTCAACATATTTTTTCTGGCTCAAATCTGGGTGTTCTGATATTTCTATTTTGCTGTAGTTTCTAGTCTTGTGTGCTTTATATTACTGTTTGTTCCCAATTTGGGATATTACAGTGGTAGCAGAGCTCATAGACTTGGCTCAACCTGTGGAGCACATTGTCTATGACACTGGAGGATAGACAAAATGTCACTTATCGAACACAGAGGTATACAAGTAGAGAAAGGAGGCTCGAGATTACACCAGACCGGGTAGACAACATTTTAGTGGAAGAAGAGAGAGGAAAGGCACCCATGGTAGAGGAAAGAGTTGACGGAAAGGAGTTTGCTCAACTCCTTCTAAAGTCAATGCAGGAGCTCACTAAGAGGATATAGGAGATTGGGCAGAAGATTGTTAGAGATAACAAGCAGGTGGGAATTCCAGGGGAATTCTAGATCAGAGAAGGATCCGACACTTCCTATCACCCACTTGAGCCTAACCTTGCGTAGCAGGTGGTGCCACGCACTCCAACTCGTTCTACCATGCCCACGTTCTTGGCTTCGGGAGCAGGAACAGGAGGACCACAAGAGCCGAGGAGGCTCACTATGGAGAATACTTTGCAGAGTATCAGTCTTACGGGCCAGATTTTGGAGGTGCTTTCACCTTCAATGAGTTTTTCCAGCTGAAAAATTACATTAAATCCAAAGGCCAGACCAGAGGAGGAGGGTACACGTAGGGCAATGACCAACAGTGTACTGTGGGCAGGCTTTTCCTAGCAGCTTTCGACGGGTCATTGAAATGTTCAACCAAAGTTTGGGTGGAGAAGCTGGACATTATTCCTGCTAAATCAGATGGCAGAGGTAGAGGCCATCAAGGTGGCTGCGCTGCATCTAGAGGGGGTAGCCCATGACTGGTGGTTCCACGGTATGACTATGTTGGGTCACTCAGGAGTGACAGCGTATGATGAGTTCACCCAGAGATTGATAGAGAGGTTTGATAGGAAAGATCCGGAGGAGCATTTTGTTGAGCTAACCAAGCTCAAGCAGACAGGGAACCTGGAGACATACATTTCTGAGTTCTTGAGACTCTTAGTGATGGTTCCAGACTTGTCCGTGCCTAGGAGGATATACATGTATATTGATGGTCTAGCAGAACATTTGCGTTGGCTAGTGAGGTCTACTCGGCCCACTACGTTGCAGGACGTAGTGGGGAGGACTAGAGACTTGCAGGACGCTTTGCCGAGGACAAGGGCTCCCATGCCCAATAGACCAACGTTCTAGCAGAGAGGGAGGGACCTGAGGGCCCCACCTCCGAAAAGGAAACAGGGTCGAGGGCCTTTGGATGATGATACACGGAGGGATTTGAGATGGAGGAAGCTCTGCTTCACCTGTAAGGAGCCATGGGCACCGGGTCATAGGTGTGCCGGAGGGAAGGCACATTACATCGAGGTCTTCTCCGACAGTGAGGGAGAAGAGGAGACATGTTATGAGATGGGAGGAGATGCTGGCACCGTAGCACCAGGAGAGGATCCTCCACCACCACCTCCTCCAGCAACAGGAGGATCAACGTTTGCACCTACTGGAGGAGCCCTTGCATCTTTACAAGGAGTACCCAAGTACCTAACGTTGAGAGTCCAGGAAACAGTTCACGGGCAACGTGTCTCAGTGCTGGAAGACAGCGGGGCTACGCACAACTTCATTGATGCTCAGTTGGTGCAGAGGAGAGGCATATAGACAAAGGGCTTTGAAAGGTTTTCTGTGTTGGTTCCAAGAGCTAGGACCATGCAGTGCATGTGTTATGTCCCGGCATTGTTAGTAACCATGGGGACATACACCATAACCGACTGCTTCTTCATGGTTGATATTCCGGACACCAACTTAGTGTTGGGAGTCCAATGGCTCATCACCCTTGGGAAGGTCACCACTGATTGGCAGACACTGGAGATGGAGTTTGTGACAAGAGAGTGGGAAGCCGGTGATGCTCAAGGGCATGCACACGTACCCGCCTTAGACAGTTTCTGTCAATAGGATGGAGGCAGATTTCTGGAAGGGAGATGTAGAATGGGCCGTGGAGTTGAGGATTTCAGATGGAGGTGTCTCAGGCCAACCTACGCACCCAGATGTGCAGGTTCTCCTAGACCATTACTCTACGGTTTTTGGGGACATTCCACTAGGGTAGGCACCAGATCGGGGGTTTGAGGACACTATTGAGTTGGAGTCTGACATTCAGGCTATGATCACCACCCCCTACAGGCATCCCAAGGCCTATAGGGATGAGATTGAGAGAGCTATTCATGATTTTTTAGCATTGGTTCACATCAGGCCCAACACGAGTCCATTAGCTTCTTTAGTGGTTTTGGTGAAGAAGAAGGATGGCACACTGTGGATGTGCATAAACTACAGGGTGCTGAACAAAAATACCATGAAGAACTGCTACCCTATCCCCAGGATCGATGAGTTGATGGATGAGCTAAGGGGAGCGAAGTTCTTCTCCTAGATTGATCAGAGGTCTAGGTACCACCTGATCAGGGTGAGGGACAAGGATGTCCCCAAGACTGTGTTTCGTTGTCACTATGGCTATTTCGAGTTCTTGGTGATGCCCTTCGGGCTGACTAATGCTTCAGCTACTTTCTAATCTTGCGTGAACCACATCTTTCGTGGTCAGTTGAGGAAGTTTGTGCTGGTGTTTGTTGACGACATTCCCATATACAACCGCACATGGGAAGAGCATTTGCAGCACATAGAGACAGTGCTGCGTATCTTGGAGGAACAACATTTCTATGCCAAGCTGTCCAAATGCGAGTTTGGGTTGACGAAGATGATCTATTTAGGGCATATCATTGGGGTGGACGGAGTGAGAGTCCATGAGGAGAAGATTAGGGCCATCAGAGATTGGCCGGAGGCGAAGAATTTGACGGAGCCTCGGGGTTTGTGGGTATTTGTACCTACTACAGGAAGTTTGTCAAAGGATTTTCGTAGCTTGCAACACCCCTCATAGACCTCACCAAAAAGGGGGCTTTCAGTTGGAATGAGACTACGGAGAAGGCCTTTGACAAGCTCAAGGAGGTGATGAGAAACTGTTTGGTACTAGCCTTGCCAGATTTCATGCAACCATTTGTGTTGGAATGCGATGCTTCAGGGGAAGGGGTAGGCGCAATACTAATGCAGGGAGGACACCCCATAACTTTCGAGAGTCGAAGCTATTGTCGCATGAGAGTCTATACCCCATTTATGACAAATAGATGCTGGTCATTATGCATGCATTAGCCAAGTTTCAGCAGTATCTCGTGGGGAACAGGTTCCGGGTGAGGACAGATCACAACAGCCTTAGATTTTTCCTTGAGTAGAAGTAGCTATAGGAGAGGCAACAAAAATGGGTTAGCAAGATCCAGGCATACAACTTTGACATTGAGTATGTCAAAGGGAAGAACAACGTAGTGGCAGATGCGTTGTCTTGGAGATCAGCATCTCTATCCTTGATGAGCATTGATGCAGATTGGAGGGCTCAACTGTTGGTGGAGTATTCCAAAGAGCAGTTCGCATGTGAGGTACTGGATGGACAGGTGACAGATGACAAGTACAGGGTGATGGATGAGGTCATTTATTACCGTGACCGGATCTTTCTGACGCCTAAATCCTGGCTGCGGAAGAAGATTTTGCATGCAACGCATGGCTCACCGCTCTCAAGACACGAGGGGTTCACCAGATATATAGGGCCATCAGAGAGAGGTTCTCATGGAAGGGCCTCAAGGAGGGCGTACTCAAGCATGTCATGGAGTGCGTAGTCTACTAGAAGAACAAGGGGGAGCTGAACCATCCAGTGGGGTTATTGTAGCCGCTTCCCATTCCGGAGGGAAAATGGGAAAGCATTTCTATGGACTTCATGACAAGGCTACCCATGGTACAGGGCAAGGACAACATGTTCGTGGTGGTTGAACTGTTGACAAAGTATTTGCCATCTCAGCTCGATACACTACTTAACAAGTGGCTGAACTATTTTTCAGGGACATCTTCTGACTCCATGGTTTTCCAAAGACCATAGTCAATGACAGGGACAACTGGTTCAAGGGAGGTTTTTTGCAGGAGTTGTTCTGTTTGGTGGGTACAGAGCTAACACCGAGCACAAGCTACCACCCACAAACTGATGGTCAAACCGAGATAGTGAACAAGTGGCTGGAGGGCTACTTGAGGAACTATGTCACAGGGCAGTTGAAGGCTTGGCTGCGTTGGTTGCACCTGGGGGAACACTGCTACAACACGACATTCCACATGTTGATTGGTATGTCTCCATTTTATGCTTTGTATGGTTATAATGCACTAACTTTTTCTGATGTGATGTTTGGAGCTAGCAAGGCCCCCAGGGCCAAAGACTGGATCCAAGAGAGCCAAGACATTCTCAGGGCTCTCAAGGATAACTTGGCAACAACCCAAAATCAACAGAAGATGTACGCAGACATAGGCCGCGTGGAGAGGCAGTTTGAGGTGGATGACATAGTGTACCTTCGACTTCAGCCATATAGGTAGTCCACACTGAAGCAGAAGGGAGATGAGAAGCTCGAGCCACGCTTTTATGGGCCGTACAAAGTGATCCGACTAGTTGGAGAAGTGGCATATGAGCTGGTATTTCCAGAGGGGAGCTGGATTCCCAACATTTTCCACGTCTCATGCCTAAAGAAGGCTTTGGGACAACAGGTGACTGCAACCGTAGAGCTCCCACCTATCGATGATGAGGGGCATTTGGTGCTACAGCCGGAGGCCATCTTAGATACTAGGGAGAGACACTTGAGGAGTAGGGTGGTAAACGAGTATCTGATCAGGTGGAGAAACCTTCCAGATAAGGATGCCACTTGGGAGGGGGAGAAGATCCTACAACATCCGTCTTTGTAGTTGCTAGAGGACAAGCAACATTTTCGCTGGGAGGACTGTAATATTCCAAATTAGCAATCAACTAATTGGAATATTAATTTTTGTTAATTTTTGCCTTTTCTAATGTTGAGCAGTAATAAAGTGGTAAAGAGGGACCCACAAATAATATTGCAGCTAATTTACTTTCCTAAGGTCACTTAAGGCGAATATTGAGGTTGAAGTGGGGTCCATGTGGCCACCCACTCGAATTAGACAGTGTGGGAGAGGCAACGTAGTGGCAGCGCAGAGGTGGGCTGGAAGAGGGGCAGTGCAGACTAGGTGGGCCAAGCGAATGTTGGAGGCTCAACTTAGTTAAAAGAAGATGAGGGCAGCTCATTCCTCATTCATTCATCAACTATTTTTCTGTCTGATTAACTGTATCACGCTTGAGCTGTTTAGTCGAGTCTGCAAGTGCTGTTTAACACAAATATTTCCGAGTGGAGATCTCAACCTCTACCCCAGGGGACTTTGAGTGCCCACTCAAGAGATGAGTTCCATCTAGTTTCCGGAGGAGTTTTGCAGCATAGCATTCCAGGCATATGCAGTCCCTTCAGGACAACTCAGAGGCCACACTGACTGCGTGGGGAGTACGCAGTCTAATTGAGGAGAAGAGTTGGGAAGTCGTGAGGGAGAGCAAATTGCATCCGAAGATTTGGAGGGGAGGCTAGCCACCTCGTACCAGGGATTTGGAGCAGGATTTCAAAGACACTTTCCAGAATTCCAGCCAGAATACCGATTCAGCTAGCAGAG
Source organism: Pinus albicaulis (assembly GCA_034641835.2). Taxonomy (NCBI): domain Eukaryota; kingdom Viridiplantae; phylum Streptophyta; class Pinopsida; order Pinales; family Pinaceae; genus Pinus; species Pinus albicaulis. The sequence continues at coordinate 790,723,219 of CM076574.1, forward strand.
TAGTGTGCTAAGCCCAAAGGGGCTATTTTCTAGGGTTAGGATTTTTGGAAACCCTTCGCGGGTTTTTGTGGGTCTTGTGAGTAGAGCCCAGGGTGCCAAGCCCTGATGGCTTGAATTTTGACTTGTTTGCAAAGTATACTGCTCCATCAACATTGTCAGTGAATTCTTCAAAGAAATCTCTCCTGAAAGTCACGTGGCAAGTTGCTCCTGAATCAAGCAACCAATCATATTTCCATGAAGCAAGTGAAGCATTGAATAAGTCTTCAGGTACTCCAATGTTGCAATGTGCCACAACAGAATGAGCGGACTCGGGTGCTTTACCTTTCCCTTTGTTAGTTGTTTTACCTTTCCCTTCATTTCTTTCCTGCTCAATTCTGTCCCAAGGTAGCTTACATGTAGAAGCATCATGCCCATCTCTATTGCATCATATGCAATGAACACGAGACTTTTCTCCTTGGAATTGTCTGCCCCCCCTGTCTCTAAAATTCCTCCTTCCTCTTCCTCTTCGGCCACCTCTTCCTCTAGAAGAATCTTGTGCATGATTCTTCTCCTTTTGTGCAAGTCATATGATTTATTTAGTAGATTGAGGAGTTGTCTTCTTCCCAAAAACCTTCTCTCTCTAAGCAAACTTCTTCTCAGGGGAGTGAAAGGTAATCTCCTTAAGGTTGCTACTTGCTTGCAATGACTCAAGATAATGTGAATAGGTGGGATATAGTGCCTTGACATAAGCTATGAGAGAAATATCTATTTCAACACCAGTGGATTTTATGTCATGCATAATGGATCTTACTTCTGATGTTAAGGCAAGAGGGTCATCATTTTTCAACTCAAGGCTTAACAACTTAATCATCAATTGAACAACTTCAAGTTCAGAGTGTGAGTCATGCAATTCCTTTAGCTTCTTTAAAGCTTCAAAGGCATTTGAAAATGTTGAAATATGTCGACTCACCTCTTCATTTACTAACACTGAAATCAAGGCATAGGATTTGCTGTTCTTGTTTCCCCAAATGGAAAGCTCCTTATCTGAAGTGGGCTTTTCAGGTGCATTTTCTCCTTATCCTTCACAAACCCCTTTCCACAACTCATTGAAAATGAGGGTGTGTTTTAACTTCCGAGACCACTCAGGATAGTTCTCTTTTCCAATGAGAACTACACAAACAATGGAGATTAGTGAATGCATCATCAAAAAAACTATGTGCTTTTGATTTCCAAAATAATTGCATCCTTACTTGATATCTTCTTGGGTAAAAGATTGATTTAATTATATGAATGGCAAAACTCCACTTTTCACTATACCAAATCAATATTTTAATTTCTCATACATCATATATCACCACTCCTAACATAATATACCACTCAACTTATGCACTTTCCATAAATCAACCTATGCACTTCATGCCGTTCATAAACTATCATATGTATTATATACCATATGTAGCCTTTAAAAAAACGTTATTCAAACCATGCCATCGAATTATGTGTCAATCACACTATATACCATACGTTATATGCCTTTTTTTAAAAGACTTAATAATGGAACATGGTCTTCATAAAATATATGTGCCTCCTTTTAAAATGACTCTAATGGAACACGATCTTCAAGTGTAGCATATATCACCTATGGCTTTTCATAAGTGCTATTCAATATGGCATTCACCATAAGCTATTCAATATACTATTCACCATATGTCAACCCCAAGAAACACAACATATGACAACATCCAACTTTCCACGCTCACCGCACCATAACACTCGATATTGAAAATTCATGTGCATAGTTATAGTCTTCTATTTTTATTTTTTTGTTTTTTTATCTACAGTTAGATTACAGTCTTTAAAAACTGAGGATTACGCATACCAGATTAAGCAGACAATGATATCATCCTTCAGTGCAACAACTCCTTTTATGAATGAAATTAGCATGTACATAAAGAAGCTACTTTTAATTGAATTTTGTTCATGCATTAAATAGACCCTAAGAATTTTTTAATAAGAGAATCCCTTAACATTAAGCCTTAAAAATGGGAATTAGCTTCCCTAAATACGACACACCCCTGTTTGGGGAAAAATTGCAATGTAGACTCAAAAAAATAGTATGAAAGGCTCCTTTAGGCCAAGTGCTCTCTAGGTAAGGTTTTGAAGTTTAGCAATGGACATGTGCTTTTGTATAGGCTAGGTGTCAAGCATGCAAAAACCATCCAAAATCTCACTTAGGAAGCTTGCTTAATTTCTTACGCTGCTTGTATGATTTTCCTAAGTCTAACTTAGGAAAAGTACATTAATTAAGTTAATTAATTAATGTTGGCTACCGAGCTCAGAAAATCTAAGAAATGTAATTTAATTACAGAAGTGGCTTAGATTTAATCTCAACCATTGATCTCAAATGAGTTGAGATCTAATGTCAATCATCAATTACTTTGGAGATTACGGTTAGGGATTTAGCTCAATGAATAATTATGAAAAGCAACCTAAGGAGTGAAGAAGATACAAATTTGACAAAAGAGTATTCTTGGGGAGAGATCCTAGCAAAAGGTGAAGGACTTTCATTTAGAGGTCAAAGCCAAGGGAGGAAAATATCAAGAGAGATTTCAGCAGCAAGAGATCACTCCCAATAGGACTGTACAACAAGTTTCGCAGATCAGTAAGGAGTAGTAGCATTTGTGAGGTTAGTGAGAGATATCACACATGCCATCCGACGAAGGTTTGTATGATTGGTGCAAGTTTCCATGTGCATAGGTGTCCAAATTGGATACATGATTGAGGGTAGGTTGTAGGCTAAAGCAAATTTGGGGGGTCATACAGTTGGTAGTAGGTACAGGTACCTATAAAATCTTTGTAATTGTTGTAGCTTGTATTTTCTTAGTAGGGCCATTTTCCCAGTTAGGCAGCGCTCATTATTTTGAGTAATAAAAGTGAAGTTCAATTGGAGGGTTAATTGTGTGTCAAAATTATTTCCTATGGTCCGCTATAAATTTTGAGTTAAAATTCCAATGCATTTTTATTCAATAATTGCAGATCTAAATTTCTAGGTTGTGTTATCGCTCCTTGCCGCCTCAACGTACCTACAAGTCAGTGGAAAAAGCCTTCAACCCCACAAGGTGTGGTTGGTGGCAAGGATCTCAGAGAAGGCGTTGTCACATTGATCCCGACTCTCTCCGGTTTAACTCTCTCCTAGGATAGCTAAGGGGGGCGGTCCCTAAAGGAAAACTAAGTTAAAGATTTAAGTTTCTAGGAGAAAATTAGAGTGAAAATATGTTACATCTAAAGATTTGTGAGCATTTTATGAGCAACTTTGAAATAATAATATCAAACCATTGAACCAATGCTTAAATAACGTGCTCAAGAATAATGCTCAAAGAGATGAAAACACAATAATCCTGAAACAGAAACAAAAGATGTCAGCACAAGATATTTGCAGGATAAAAATGATTTCAAGATAACTAAATCACAACATTTAAACATATCTTGTCATAGTTAGAAGCAACCAAATATTTAGATGTTGAAGATGAAATTAAAATTTGTAAATATAGAAAGTAAGTATCACACTACTTGCATGAGATCAACTACCATAAAAATGGAAATGTGATGAAAAGTGTTCTTGTTTAATTTTAGTTAAACTTATTCTACAACAAATATTTCAAATCAACTCTTCAATCCTCAGACCTCACCCTCACTCAAATTATGTGGATCTCACAGTGAAGAGTCAATAGGGGAGTAGAGGGTCCCTAGAGGTCTATACAACCAACTTATGTTGGAGGTAAGTTTTAATGAGTTGCTTGTGTGAAATGAATTTGATAAATCTCATTTAAATGATACATGCAAATTTTTAGCAAGAGATGAAATGGTGTTTACTTGCAATAATAAACCAAACTATTGAGAGAAACAATAGACTTATGTGTGTTGTAGCATTTAATGGCAAGTGGAATGAGATAAGTTCTTATAAAAAGGGTGCTTCAATTGTTCCTCAACATGCATGCAGCATAAACATTAAATCAATGGAAATTTTCCAACCATGCAAATTGCTCACACATAAAAATAGATTTTGCTCAAGTTTGTGGCATTGGGGCTCATGCATGTAAGTTTAATTTAACCGAAATTTAGTTAGATGGATGTAGAGTGCTTTAGTTGTTAGTTCATTAACATGCATAAAACGAAAATTAGAAAATGAATCAATCCACTCAAGAAATTCCTTCCTCTTCAACCAAGGAAGGGGATACCATGGGAAAAATATCCCAAGCTCCCTCAAGCAACAAAAGTTATTTTATTATTGATTACAAGTGAGAAAAACAACCTTTAAGAAGGTTGTCCAAAAGGAGGTCCTTCTACGAATAAAGAGCTTGGAAAAATGGCTTAATCCAAATTAGAAAATGAATCAATCCACCCAAGAAATTCCTTCCTCTTCAACCAAGGAAAGGGGATACCATGGGAAAAATATCCCAAGCTCCCTCAAGCAACAAAAGTTATTTTATTATTGATTACAAGTGAGAAAAACAACCTTTAAGAAGGCTGCCCAAAAGGAGGTCCTTCTACGAATAAAGAGCTTGGAAAAATGGCTTAATCCCCTACTCAAAAATTGACAACACAACTTATGGAGAAAACCTTCAAAATATGAATTTTTCAAGGGTCCAAGGCCCACGGCAAAGATCAAGTTTGTTGCTGTCCCAAAGGTGCTTACGGCCTCCCTAAAACTCGATTTTGAAGTAATGGAAGCCTTCGCATGCAAGGAGGATCAATTGCCTTTTGCCATCTTTTCCTCAAGCTCCTCGCTTTTCACACTCAAACTTGCGGGCTGCGAAAGAAAATCAAACGTTAGGCTGAAATAAGAAGGATCTAAAGTACAACTTAATATACAAAGGCACTAGCCCAAGGAATGGGAGGGAACCCCCATTCTTGCCTAGTCTAGAAAAACGCTCTTGAAGTAGTAAATATGAATTGAAGACGCTCTACAAATGGAAATTTTTAGATTTTAGAATTGGAAATAGATGATTAAGTAGCTAGAGAACGAGAAAATCCCTCTTTGTCTTCCTTTGATGCAAAACTTGGGGTTGAAAGTAGCTGAGTCTTGGATCACATTGAATCTAGGAGTAAGTTGATCTATTTGGGACTTCTCCCACGTCCGGATATTTCATGCACACAATACGAATATATCTTCCCTACACATTTAAACAAATATCAGTTTGCAAAAGGATTAGATCGTCATCATGAAATAGATAAACCAAAATATTATTCCGAAAATGACTTGGCAAGCTAATTTCTAGAATAATACTCTAAATCAATGATGCATGCAAGATAGGTTGCACGCATCAATCAAAACTAGATGACAACTGTAAACTAATACTGATCAAACATGAAAATGAATTCAAATACAATTACAATAGTATGGAAAGAAATCACCTCATAATGCTAAGAGAACATCTGCTAAATAGCCCCAAATTCTTGATTTTATTGATATACAAAAATGACAGAGTTTTGTCAAGCCCAATAGCTCATAACATGATACAATATGAGAGCCCATGGCTCCATTATATAGAAAGTTGGGAGCAAATCCCAATGAAGAACCAAATGCCAAGTGGTGAGAGGGAGGAGATCACAAGGCAAATTCGAATTTGATATGTGGAGCTCCATTGCCAAGAGTAAAAATCAGATTCTGGCAAGTGGACATCATTTTCTTCTTCCCTTATGTGCCAAATTCGAATTTTATGATGGAATGACATGTGTATATGGGTGGTAACCCAATGTGGGGACAATTTCCCACATAAACATCTACCAAATATTCTCCCAAATCCTCTCAAATGTGCATTAACTTCACAAATTCGAATTTCCAAGTAAGTAGCTCTCATATAATGCCAAAAATTCGGTTTTATTTGAGCACATGTCATTTGCTTGATTTTAGGAGTCCACATCACCTTGTGACTTCACTTTAACTCCTCCATAATTTTCCACCTCATTTAGCATGCGTGGATATTTATTTTTCTCCATTTATTTAATTTCAGCCTTAATTAAATGCCACAATTTCCACTAAACTTAGGAAATGTGGGTTTTGAGGGCCCATAACTCTTTATTAACCCCTCAAAGTGTGTCCTAGTAGAAACTTGAGGGTGAGAGGTGTAATTTTGATTACTCATACCCCATACAACTTCTCTAGACAACACTTATTACAATCCAATTACAAATTTAATTGTAATTTTTGATCTACGGGAAATCTAAAAAATTAAAAAATCACTACCTAGACGTAACCAAATGCCACGAAATTTTTTGTGAAATCTAGTATGATAATATACATTGACTTTAGACTCTAAGATGCGTCAAGGGCTCAACCTTCAAGCCTTCACTTTGGCTTTGGGGTAATGCAATGAGTGAAAAAACCTAGAAAATTATTTGCCGCTAAAAAGAAGGAATAATTAACTAAGTTAAAAAAAACACTCCAAGGTGTACTTGCTTGCTGATTGAGTTCCAACATCTTAGGCCTGTTACAGACTCAATACTGACTCAAATTTATCATTACTAGCATCACTTATTACAATTCCCCGTAGGGCGTGGAATCAGTGCATCAGAGAAAAATGATGAGAAAATAGAAGTAGAGGTAAAAAACTCTGTTGAACTGATGATATCTGATGGTACAAATGTCTTTTGGTTCATCCTTGGGCATGAGGTCTCTTCATTATCATCAGGTGCCACTCCAGTGGGCAACAGGTTGTAAAACTACTAGGAATAGTAAATCAGATCTAGAATTACAAGCTTAACATAAGGTTGCATGAGAACTTGTAAAGGCTCTTAATGTCCTAAAAGAAGTACACCTCATGTGGGCACACCAAGACCTTTTTGACCATGCTAAAACACAACTGGTCCCTAAAATTTTCAAGTGCTCAAAAATGACTTGAAATCTAACATTGGCAATGCATGTGATTCTAGGTACCCAAAATTCCAATCCCTTGCTGAAAACAACATCATCTTAGAATCACCTACAACTCTAACCATAGGAAAATCTCCCAGTTGGATCCTCAAATATGTAATCATGTTGTCAATCAATGACTTTCAAAAACTTCTAAAAATAACAATGTCTAAAAGTAGAAACTTCGCAAATTTCCAAGAAATTTGAACTCCATGCACATATCCCCAAAGGATGTACAAATCTGTGATCAAATCCTGAGAAATTGAAGTCTGCAAAAGCAGACTTGACCATACCTTTTGGGGGGTCTTCAACCTCCCATACCTGCTTTGAATATTGCACTATACTTGCATGTATGGGGCACTTGGTCTATTGAAAACATTGTCCATCATATGTGCCTCTAGATATGTCCAACTTTCTCAAGAACATGTCTTATCAACAACCCTAGAATAACAAAAACATGCAACCATATGCCAAGTCTAAAAGGCACTCATGAATCGTCAATGTTGCATCGGTGGATTGACCAACCGATCCATGGCATAGTGTACCCAACAAAATAAGATCGACACTCACATTGAATTTTGAAGAAATCCAATTTGGGTGCTAACATATATCATGCATCGTTTTAATTTGGAACAGTTGTTGTGCCTATTGTTATGCAACAAGGTTTTCCAACAATAGGGATTAGTATGCCCACATTTGTTTGGCTAATACATGAGGAAGGTTGGAGTCCTAGGAGTCCCCCAATTCACTAAAACATTTACGAGTATCTATTTTGGATTGGATCTATGATCTTCCAACAATATTTCTTCCTTTACCCCTGTGATGTGACTGAAGGTCACCAACATCATGCTTTTTGATGTTGCAAGGCGTTTTTCAAGGATGTCACAACAATGGAGTTAGTGGAAAAGGACATAATGCATCAAGAGTTGATGACTACTTGATAAGTGATTGTGGTGCTGAGTTGATGAAGAATCCTAACATTGAATCTATCTCTATGCCAAATGATTGAGGGTTTTGATCAATGTTGCAAACATCACGATCAATATAAAATCGACAAGGGTCCTCAAAAAGGAAAAAAATCATAAAAATCAAGAAAAAATGGTAAAAATTGGCAAAATTAAAGAAATACAAAAATATTCACTTTTTTTTCAAATTTTTTATTATCTAAAGCATCCACAACATAAAATAAATGCATTGACACATAAATATGAAAAGAGAAATAATATATAAGATATGTAATATGTCTAGTCCTATATCACACATAACTGTGAATCATGTCCTGAATCCAGAGTCCTAATTGATTCTCAAAATATCAAGAAAAAATATAATAATGTATCTCATATCATGAGCCATATACAATGAAATGAACCACAAAGTAACTAATGATTTCCTCTATCCTTCTTATGAGAAAATGTAATAGCTTTCCCTTTAGACAAAGAAGGCCCTGTGGTTGGCATTGCAGTCTAATGCCCTCTGAAAGCCAAAGAACTAGGAGCCGGAGGAGGTAGACCATGTTCTTTACTGGTGACCATGGTAAATGGTGTCACCTCCTCCTGCTCCTCCCCTACAACTGCTACCTCCTCCGATGCCTCATTCTCTAACCAATCAGGGGCCAATTCCATGACAAGCCTCTCCGCCTTGACCCTCCATGCAACAATGGTGTTAATCCCATCTAATGAGATGGCCTCCACGTCAGGTGTCTTCTGAAGTTGCCTCACCCACAATCGGAGATTGTAGTAGATGTAGGCCATGTCGTTAGGGCGTTTGGACTCAAACCTGTATGAGGGTCATAAATTATAAACTAATAATTATAAAAATAATAAATTATAGTTTTTATTATTTAATGAATTCAAAAAATGAATTTGAAATTTTTTAACCTATTGCACTTCTTGGTGTGTATTTTTTCAAATACACTCCAATTTCATTCACATCTGGAGGAGCTACATGTTTGCCTAAGCACTCGAATGTCAAGCTTTTGGAGATTGGGTACTCTACTACCATAGCTTATCCTCCACGCATCTAGAACAAATAAGAAAAACATAAGAAAAAAATTGAAATTTGAAAGTTGAAGCAAAAGTGTGAAGTGAAAATGAAATCTAAAACACTGTAAAGTGTAATTGGCATTTTGGTCATCCTATCCTTGATAGCCATGTGAAACCTAAATGTGCCACCTGCCATCATGTATACCTTTATTTCTTTAGAAATTTCTACACATTTTGCTGGAGATGACACCATTTCTGAACACAAGTAAATAATCCATCTATGACCTTAACATTAACTATGAAACTAGAGTAAGAAAATGTGGTGTTTAGGTAGATCCTTGCAGCATGAATGTGACGATGGAGTGTATTGTTCCATCGCTCATCAATCACTCTCCATATCAGTTGTTGTTTCTCAAATTCCTCATTCCCCATATCATCATAATAGCTGCAAATGGATTCTTTGGCCCTATCCGTGGCTTCATACAAGTAGCCCATTGTGGGATTGTCTCCATTAACTAATCAAAGAACCTTTACTAAAGGTTCAGTAATGGTACACACCTCCTGCACTCCTTTCCAAAAGCTTTCCTGGTATGAAACTAGCTTGCATATGGCCTCGCCCTCTGTTTGCGGCTAAATGATAAAGCATGCCACTCTTCTTTTCACATCCCACATAGAATTCAAGAGAGATTGAAGAGATATGAAGCTAGTGGCAAACCGTGTAATAACTGGGTGCACCAGTTCCTTATTGGTGAATTTTTTCATCAAATGAAACACAAATGCATGATTATATACAAATTTTGTAATGATTTTTGATGATTCAACAATATCCTTGATAAAAGGAAATTTTCCCATGTTTTCCAACATCAAGTCAATACAGTGTACATCACAACGTTGTTCAAAATAAGTTCGGATGCCTCTCCATAAGCATCTTGCCAACAACAACATAATTTGCAACATCCTCCGTTATGACCTGGACAACATGTTGTGGACCTACCCGTTGAATGAACATGTGCAACAAATCACATAATTGTTGAAATATGTAACTAGGTTCGGTCTTCATAAATATGAAATGTACTCTCGATTCTTGTATATTGTAAAAAGAAAGAAAAATTATTATTGTTATTTTTGTAGCACGGGTTTCATGCTCAAGGTCATTTTATTTAGAGGTCAAGCACCCATTGAGTGCTTCTAGGATTTTTCATAGAGTCAAGAAGTCAATAGAGTCATTGCCATATGAAAAAGACCCCATTGAGCATATTGTAACATGTTAAAAGAATTATTTCTGTATTTAAAGTGTCAAAATACCCCTCCAAGAGCAAGTCGACCTGGTAGGCAAGAAGTTGACCTCATAAGGGCATGTCGTCCTCCTTGGAAGCCTATATATAGGAGAGAACTCAACCTCCTACGGCCGGTCACTCATTCCTCATCATCCAAGCAAAGAAGAGGCAAAAGAAAGGACAACAAAGAAGGATAGAAAGACGAAGGACGAAGTTTGTGGGTTAATTCTCTCTCTCTCTCTCTCATAATGCTAGGGTTTTGCAGTTGCAAGTTTGAAGTTATCAAGTTGTAGAAAGAAGGCTAAAGAAAGGACTTTTAGGTCACCTTCTAGCCCTAGAAAGGGACAACCCAATTGAAGGAGCAAGGAAGCCTTGGAAGCCATAAATTTGCTCACACGTGTGGAAGCAACAACTGTTGTAGGCGTTGGAAATTTTAGACTTGCAGTGGAGGTCGAAATTCTGTAGCTCGGAGTCGAAATTGTGCAACTAGAAGAAATTTGACTGGGTTTGACTTGGATAGAAGAAGCACATCATCAAGAAGGTCTGGCTTGGTCTTGGTTTAAAGGTCTTAGAATTCGTCATTTGAAGAATCTACAATAAGAGAAGAAATTTGTGGGTTTTCCTCTCAAGAGGAGAGGTTTTGGCCATCGCTTGCAGCCTACATCCTGTGTTCTTGTGTAATGTTGATATTTATGTTTTGATAGTTGTTTGATGATAAGAACAACATAACATAAGTGAAGAAGTTAATAATCAAGAAAACGTAAAAATACATCATAATCAGTTATCAAGTATAAGAGAAATCATCCTCATAGTAGCCCTATCGATTTCTCAACATGGTTTCAGAGCTAAGTTATGATAAGAACAACATAACATAAGTGAAGAAGTTAATAATCAAGAAAAGGTAAAAATACATCATAAGCAGTTATCAAGTATAAGAGAAATCATCCTCATAGTAGCCCTATCGATCTCTCAACATGGTTTCAGAGCTAAGTTTAACAAAGTGCATGATGAAGATCACTACATATTTGAAGAAGTCATTTGAGCAATTTTCTATGATGACAAGTCATCTCAAGCAAGGCATCAAAGCATTTTGGGATCTCCTATTATCTATCAAGAATCATAAGATCAAGACTTCTACTACAAAGGGCAAAGGGTTATTCTCAACACTTACAGGTACATTTGAAGATGAAAATATATAGGTAATTGAATGTGCAGCATCTAGACATATGACAGGTGAGCATAAACAACTAAAGACCCTATCAAGAGGAAAACCTTTGTAAGAGGAATTAGATCAACATCTCTGGAGCTAGAAAATGGGGGAAACATACATTTTAACAACATTCTATTCATACCAGGTTTGCAAAAGAATTTACTTTCTATTTCATGTCTAGAATATAAGGGAGATAGAGTCGCTTTTATAGATGGAAAAGTTATTGTATGGGATAAATGCTCTAGCATCAACAATTCACAAATCATTGGGATTCGTGAAGGAAGACTCTACATGATACTCACACCTCTCTCTCAAGCCTTGGTTCACATTGAAGTCAGCCCATGTGAGCTTTGGCATAAGAGGTTTGGACACCTTCACTACAGAATCTTACCAACTCTAAACATAATGGTGAATGGCATCCCTGAACTTAAGGAGGATCTTGAAGGAGTTTGCAAGGGATGTGCATTAGGTAAATTTTTTTAAGAAACCATTTGGAAGCAGTTTTTCAAGATCTACAGAAATTCTGGATCTCATTCACTCTGATGTTTATGGTCCTATGTCGACAAAGTCTCTTGGAGGTCATCTATACTATATAACTTTCATTGATGACTACTCAAGGAAAACTTGGATCTATTTGTTGAAGTCCAAGGATGAAGTATTCGAAAAATTTCAAGAATTCAAAGCTGAAGTAGAAAATCTTACAGAATGAAGGATACAAATATTGAGATCCAACAATGGAGGAGAATACATATCGGAGGAGCTCATAGATTTTTGTAAGGAGGCTAGAATTAAGAGGGCAATGATAGTTCCATATAATCCAGAGCAAAATGGAGTAGCATAATGAAAAAATCACTCAATTGAAGAAAGTGTTATAGGTATGTTACACGATCAAAACTTACCTCAATTTCTGTGGGGTGAACCATGTGTAGACCATCTTCAAATATTTGGTTGTCTTGTCTACATTCACATTCTGAAAGATAAAAGAAAGAAGTTGGATCCTCCAAGCATGAAAGGCATATTTGTTGGCTATAGTAACACTTCAAATTTCAAAGGCATATAGGATCTACATAAAGAAATGACACTGAATTGAAGTAAGTCGAGATGTGATCTTTGATGAAAGTGTTGCATATAAGAAATCTAAAGATTTGATTGACTGTGATGATGAAGAACTACCGATATTTGAAGAATGTTCTAGGGAGGAAAACATTTCAATCATGAAGAAGAAGGTCCTAGTGAACTTGTGCAACAAGTCATCATTCCTGAAAATAAAAACATATCTAATTGGTTGAAGTCTACTCTTCAAGATGCATAAGGATATAGAGCAACCAAGGTTACATTGGGGAAAAGTAGGAAGCCTAAAAGATACTCTCAGGGTATGCAACCTATATGACAAAGTTGATTGAAGCAGAACCATCCACCTTTGAATATGTTGTCAATCATCAAGCATGGAAAGATGCTATGAATGAAGAATATGAATCAATAATGAAGAATGGAATTTGGGAAATCGTTCCTAGGCCGAAAGACAAATCTGTGATGAAATGAAGAATATGAATCAATAATGAAGAATGGAATTTGGGAAATCGTTCCTAGGCCGAAAGACAAATCTGTGATGACCTCCAAGTGGCTCAACAAGATTAAACATGCAACATATGGAAGTATTGATAAATATAAAGCAAGGTTTGTGGCTAGGGGTTTCTCCCAACAAGAAGGCATCGATTATGAAGAGACATTTGCACCTACAACTAGATACACGATTATACAATCGTTGGTCTCTTTGACAACATCGATGGGATGTGTTGTCGCACAGATTGTCAAGGCACCGCGACAACGGCTCAGATTGGGGGCTGTCACCTTTATCCCCAAACTCTCTATTTAAGCTGCCTCCTTGCAAGCTAAGGGAGGTAGATCCTTTTAGAAATGAGGATGAAGAATCCAGGAGACAGCTAAAACATCAAATACTTGATAAAATGAACGAGATTCCATAGATCTAAATTAGATTTTACGTTTAAGACCAGTGCCTTATGGAGTCAAACAGAATCCCGTTATGCAAATTGTAAACAAGTAAGTGACAATTAACTGCTGCTTATTAAAACATGATTTGATCACAATGATATTCAATTGAAAGACACCACAACCATGCATTAAAATATCTTAAACCCACAACAATATTATCACAAGATGAAAACGCTCGAGATTTGCAATATTTCCAGATTTATGATGCTTCAATTAAATTCGATCTAGAAAATGTTTCTATAGTCAAATCTTTAGATAAAAAAAAATTTAGCACACTTGACTACAAAAAATTTGAAATTTTTTATGTTTTTGTGTTTTATAGATTTTTTTAAAGATTTTTTGGAATTTTTAAAATCTAAATCAAGTTCTAAATTTAAACTAAACAAATTGAAACTAAAAATAAAATGTAGCTAATTTAAAACTAAGTTAGAATTAGGCTAAAAGTTATATCTAAAATAAAAATAAAAAGAACTAAACTAAAACTAAACCTAAATTAAACAAAATTGAAATCCTAACTAAATCTACACTATAATTAAATCACAACTTAACAAAATCTAATGCTATTCTAAATCTAAACTAATTTTTAATAAAATTTAAATCTAATAAAAATTAAACGCTACCCTAACTAACATATTACAAAAAATAAATCTAAAATCTAACAAAGTCTAACCAAATCGAAATTCTAAACTATGCAAAAATTAACTCATAACATCGAATTTTTTTTTTTTTTTAAACCGACCAAAATCGAAATATACGTAAAAACTAACGCTAAACCTTTCCAAAAACGAACCCGATGAGAAAATAACGCATATATACAAAATCGAAATGCCAAGTTAACACAGACGTGAAGTTTAATTTCTATTTGAATGTGCGTTTGTTGGTTGTTTGAGCTTGCAGGTGGACGGCAGAATAGAGGCACGATCTGGACAGCGTGGTCAACATACAAGGTGAGACGGCTATGCAGGAAAAGTCGATTTGCAGGTTGGATAGTGGAGAAGTGGGCTTGGAAGGTAACGCAGACAGCATGGAGGTGAGTTTGATTGCAAATTCGTTTTGAAGGTAGATGCTGAACGGTGGATTTTTGATGCAAAGAAAGGGATAAGGAGAGAAATGAATGGCAAAGAAAGGCTGTGGATGGTTTTGAAGGAAGGCCGACTTGCAAATCGGTGAATGGAGAAGCTAGGGCAGTGTTTTCAATGGATAAGCCTAGTAAAATGAAAATTCGCCCAACAAATCTTAAAATTTCTTCATTTAAGTTCAGATTTATTATGCTCCTCAAAATCAAATGATGCCAAATCCTGCCCACAGTAGCAACTTGAGGCCAGATCTGGCCTTTGGAGGCTAGATCTGCCTCAGATCTTAAATTTTTTTTCGATTTGAACCCTGAATCTGCAATAAACCAGCCTGATCTGAAGATACACACCAAGAAATGATTAAACCCTCATAGTTAAAATTACAAATATACAAACTAATTTACAAATTTAAAACCCTCATGGTCAGATCTGAATCCGTTTTAGCACAATTTTCAGAGATTTAAAGTTTTAGATGAGAGGCACAAGCCTTTGAAATCCTGCAAAATCACAAATATCGTAAGATAGACCTGGAAATTTAACAAATAAAGAGCTTATCAGATTTATGTTTATTGGGAGTCGGCTGGTCCAACCGAAGACTTCCCCAGACGCCCAATCTTAAGAAAAATTCCCTGCACACTTAGATCCGGATCTTAGATCGATAGAGATTTAAGAAAACAACATGAGACCCTTTCAGAGAAATCAGAATGTTATTTTATAAACCTAGAAAACTGCACAAGATACCTGTATGCAGATTAATCCATGAAGACCATCAACCATAAAATGTAAGAAACAAAGTAGCAGAGTTCAGAGACAATTCACCACATAGATCTGAGAAGGAACATCCAGATTTGTAACCCCAAAGTCTTTATGCTTTATTCCTCAAAAATTTACAAGAGCTTCTAAGAGCAAGTGCACGATCCTGAGATCGGATGACTCAAGAATGACAAAGACCTCTAAATTTATAGGACTAGATCTCTAACGGCTAGTTTGGATGATCTCGTCAAAATAATCTCAACCGTCCAAAAGATTTAATTATCTTTTAATCCGGAGCGTTGAAATTAAAATTTTGGGGAAAAAATGAATTTATCATTTAATTCAATTTTAATTTACTCAAAAATATTATTTTGAGTTAATTACCCCAAAATTTTGACTTTGACTTAACCACCAATGCCCAAGGGTCCAAAATTTCTTAAAATTCTCAATATTCCCTTGGCCTGGGGCTTTCAAAATCATTTTCTAAGGACCCACAAATTTTGCCTTTAAAGATTTAATCCTAATTTAGGACCCTAAATTAATTAAATTTCTGGTTTAAGTTTTTGTTAATTAATTGACTAAGAGGGGATTATAATTATTTTTCCAACCCTCTTTTACATGAGATAATACATTTACATACATAAAGGGGGAAAACCCATTCGTATAAACCCTCAAATAAATACCCAATTCTGCGACTCAAAACATGATCTAGTAGACCAAGTAGTTGAAACTACTTTTACAAGGACTCGATAGAACACTAGGACTCACTTAGTATGCTAATGATAAAATCCACCCTAGCTTTGGGGTGAGGCTGGAGGGAAAAACTCTACCGATTACTTTTGTGAATCAGTGAGACAAAAAACCTCCTAGGATAGAGATCATCAACAACATACTAGGCTTACCTAGGTTGTTACATACATTGACGGTCTTACTTAGATCATTTACATCATAACATGCAGAATGTGTTTACATCATTTGCAAAACTGTCGACTGATGACTGATGATGGAATCTGAATGGCGCAACCACGTCGAACATGAAGAATCCCATTTGAAAAAATGGGGGTGTACTGCTATGGGGTAGTTGACAAAGTGCGGTCAACATCTGGCTCTACTTGGGGACACGTTGCTTCATTGAAGGAATGTGAGAATCCATAATCTGCATTCAAGCAACACACAAGATTACATAAGTAGCGTCCATCCAAATATCATATAACATTAAGCTCATGAAAAATAGAAGCTCTTCTTTTATTTATTATTCTACTTAACATGAACAGTAAATCTATTCTAACTGCAAAATGAAACGCTGAAAAAACAAAGTGTAAGGTTAGAGATACAATACAGAGGATGCCCTGTGGCATCAGATGTGCTCAATATAGTGTACGCTGAGTTGGCTGCTTTTCAGATGTGCCATGTCCAATCTTGCATAATGTAGGACTCTGTCTTATCCGAATATCAAGTTGCTCTCGACCATCAAACGAATCAAACCACTTACTTCTTCTTTTCTGCTTCTTTCTCTTATTCCGAGTGGGTTGTGATGTCAACAATGAGACCACTGTAGATTTCTTGTCCTCATCTTGAAGATGTTTGTACAAAATATCTGAAGAACCTGGAGCATGACCAATGTTATTCTGGATATACTCTGTCAATGGTGGCACACAAGCTTGGTTTTTCTCAACATCCTTTGAAACCATAGTGAAATCCTCCATGTGATGAGATGAGAATCGCTTTAGCAGACAAGAAGTCTTATGATCTATTGATGAATCTTCATAATCAAATTTCGGCTGAAAATGTAATTTTTCCATTTTTTCCAACTTCTTTTGCATATCAGTCATTCGATTAGAATGCTTAATATTAACAACAGTCATTTCCTTCGCATGACTCTCTTCAATCATCAACAATCTATGTTCCATGTTTTTTATTGATTCATCATTATTTGCTTTCATGGCCACGAAGAGCTTTTGCATACAGTTCATTTCCTTCTTATGATTTTCTTCCATGATCGTCATTTCCTTAACATGTTTTTCTTCCATGGCAATTATTTGATTGGAGTGATTAAATTCCATGATATTTAACCTGTTTTCCATGACATTTATTTCCTGTGCATGACTTGCTTCCATGGAAGTTATCTTATTTTGAAGATTGATTTGGTTAGCTTCCATGTTTTGAATCATTTGCATATGATTGGGTTGCACATCCTTAATCATCTGAGCTGGTTCCTTAACCCGACTTTCATGATCTTCTATATGCATGTGATAGTCCTTACCAACAACATTAATTTGATGACTTGACCTTGCCATTCTACTAGCTATGATCCTTTTGACAATGGGACAAGTAGCCTCTTCATGAAGAGCATCACAAACTCTACAATAAGGAGGAACTTCATCCACAAGATTTGCAAACTCAAGTTGATCTGTCGGTCTCTGCTCATTAGATAAGCCTCTTTCCTGCAAAGCATTATTATTTCTAGGTTGGGAATTCTGCATTTGAGCCCTTTCCATTTGGACCAACCTAGCCTGTAAGACACTTATTTCCTTAGCATGGTCAGAGATTAATTTTGCTTGATTAAGCTCCATGCTTTCAAGTTTTTGCATTAACTTTTTCATATGGTCATCATCATCTTCTTCAATTTCTTTTCCCTTATAATCTGTCAAAGACCTGTCAAAATCTGGAGTTTTGGACATTCCAGATGATTTCTTATCATTTTCAATCTCCTCAGCCAAAGATTGACAAGCTTTGTAATTTGCAGTTTTAGCCCGCCTTAACTCATATGAAGTATCAGAATCAAAAGCATCAATGTAAAAATTCAGAAGAGATCCATCAGGAGGTTTATGAGTTTGAGATATTTCTCTAAGAATACCATTAAATCTCATGTTAAATTCTTCAGTCGTTTCATTTTCTTTCTTTTTTATGGTACTGATTTCTCTTACCAAATGCCTATCTTCCCTTTTATCACCATATTTTTCCTTAAAAGCAGTTACAATGGATTCAAAAGTATTGAATGAATTATCAGGCTTTTCCATAAACCATTCAGCAACATCCTCGCCAAAAGTAAGAACAAAAGTTTTCATCTTTACATCATCGAAATTATTTCTTGCAACTGCAAATCTATTCCACCAGTTAGTGAAAGCAAACAAATGAGATTTAACACTAACTGCATCATTTCCTTGAAAGATAGGTAATTTATCCATTTGAGGGAGATCATGGGGATAACCCTGAATATTAGCAAAATTACACGGGGAAAAAACATCCATGATATCGTTTTTAAGATTTTAGAAATAGATCTGTGTTCAAGAATAGTCAAAAGGTCCTCAAGAAGTGAACTTCTTAGCAGGAACTCTTGTAAGAAATGAAAGAATTGGAGTCGCCACTTGAACATGAAGCTAATTCTAAAACAGAAGAAATAATCGAGAGATAGCAGATGGATATCAGGGGGGGATTCTTGTCTGGGAGTAAATAGATGAATAAGTGGAGTCGCCACCCAAACAAGAAGCCAACCAAAATGTCCAGGTGCTAAAGATGAAATGATTAGAGATATGACGAAAGATAAGACGATGAAAATATGAAGAGATGAAAGACGCTGGAAAATGTGATCCCTTGTGATAGGCTAATGAATGGCGATGAAAGATCAGAAGATTATAAAATGTCGTTAAGACCAAGGACAACAAAACTCTATCCCCGGCAATGGCGCCAAAAAATGTTGTCGCACAGATTGTCAAGGCACCGCGACAACGGCTCAGATTGGGGGTTGTTAGCTTTAGCCCCAAACTCTCTATTTAAGCTGTCTCCTTGCAAGCTAAGGGAGGTAGACCCTTTTAGAAATGAGGATGAAGAATCCAGGATACACAGCTTAAACATCAAATACTTGATAAAATGAACGAGATTCCACAGATCTAAATTAGATTTTACGTTTAAGACCATTGCCTTATGGAGTCAAACAGAATCCCGTTATGCAAATTGTAAACAAGTAAGTGAAAATTAACTGCTGCTTATTAAAACATGATTTGATCACCAATGATATTCAATTGAAAGACACCACAACCATGCATTAAAATATCTTAAACCCACAACAATATTATCACAAGATGAAAACGCCTGAGATTTGCAATATTTCCAAATTTATGATGCTTCAATTAAATTCGATCCAAAAAATGTTTCTATAGTCAAATCTTTAGATAAAAAAAAATTTAGCACACTTGACTATAAAAAATTTGAAATTTTTTATGTTTTTGTGTTTTATAGATTTTTTTAAAGATTTTTTGGAATTTTTAAAATCTAAATCAAGATCTAAATTTAAACTAAACAAATTAAAACTAAAAATAAAATGTAGCTAATTTAAAACTAAGTTAGAATTAGGCTAAAAGTTATATCTAAAATAAAAATAAAAAGAACTAAACTAAAACTAAACCTAAATTAAACAAAATCGAAATCCTAACTAAATCTACACTATAATTAAATCACAACTTAACAAAATCTAATGCTATTCTAAATCTAAACTAATTTTTAATAAAATTTAAATCTAATAAAAATTAAACGCTACCCTAACTAACATATTACAAAAAATAAATCTAAAATCTAACAAAGTCTAACCAAATCGAAATTCTAAACTATGCAAAAATTAACTCATAACATCGAATTTTTTTTATTTTTTTAAACCGACCAAAATCGAAATATACGTAAAAACTAATGCTAAACCCTTCCAAAAACGAACCCGTTGAGAAAATAACACATATATACAAAATCGAAATGCCAAGTTAACACAGACGTGAAGTTTAATTTCTGTTTGAATGTGCGTTTGTTGGTTGTTTGAGCTTGCAGGTGGACGGCAGAATAGAGGCACAATCTGGACAGCGTGGTCAACGAACAAGGTGAGACGGCTATGCAGGAAAAGTCGATTTGCAGGTTGGACAGTGGAGAAGTGGGCTTGGAAGGTAACGTAGACAGCGTGGAGGTGAGTTCGATTGCAAATTTGTTCTGAAGGTAGATGCTGAACGGTGGATTTTTGATGCAAAGAAAGGGATAAGGAGAGAAATGAACGGCAAAGAAAGGCTGTGGATGGTTTTGAAGGAAGGCCGACTTGCAAATCGGTGAATGGAGAAGCTAGGGCAGCATTTTCAATGGATAAGCCTAGTAAAATGAAAATTCGCCCAACAAATCTTAAAATTTCTTCATTTAAGTTCAGATTTATTATGCTCCTCAAAATCAAATGATGCCAAATCCTGCCAACAGTAGCAGCTTGAGGCCAGATCTGGCCTTTGGAGGCTAGATCTGCCTCAGATCTTAAAAACAATTTCGATTTGAACCCTGAATCTGCAATAAACCAGCCTGATCTGAAGATACACACCAAGAAATGATTAAACCCTCATAGTTAAAACTACAAATATACAAACTAATTTACAAATTCAAAACCTTCATGGTCAGATCTGAATCTGTTTTAGCACAATTTTCAAAGATTTAAAGTTTTAGATGAGAGGCATAAGCCTTTGAAACCCTGCAAAATCACAAATATTGTAAGATAGACCTGGAAATTTAACAAATAAAGAGCTTATCAGATTTATGTTTATTGGAAGTCGGCTGGTCCAACCAAAGACTTCCCCAGACGCCCAATCTTAAGAAAAATTCCCTGCACACTTAGATCCGGATCTTAGATCGATAGAGATTTAAGAAAACAACATGAGACCTTTGCAAAAAAATCAGAATGTTATTTTATAAACCCAGAAAACTACATAAGATACCTATATGCAGATTAATCCATGAAGACCATCAACCATAAAATACAAGAATCAAAGTAGCAGAGTTTAGAGACAATTCACCACATAGATCTGAGAAGGAACATCCAGATTTGTAACCCCAAAGTCTTTATGCTTTATTTCTCAAAAGTTTACAAGATCTTCTAAGAGCAAGTGCACGATCCTGAGATCGGATGACTCAAGAATGACAAAAACTTATAAATTTATAGGACAAAATCTCTAACGGCTAGTTTGGATGATCCTCGTCAAAATAATCTCAACCGTCCAAAAGATTTAATTATCTTTTAATCCGGAGCGTTGAAATTAAAATTTTGGGGAAAAAACGAATTTATCATTTATTTCAATTTTAATTAACTCAAAAATATTATTTTTGAGTTAATTACCCCAAAATTTTGACTTTTACTTAACCACCAAGGCCCAGGGTCCAAAATTTCTTAAAATTCTCAATATTCCCTTGGCCTGGGGCTTTCAAAATCATTTTCCAAGGACCCACAAATTTTGCCTTTAAAGATTTAATCCTAACTTAGGACCCTAAATTAATTAAATTTCTGGTTTAAGTTTTTATTAATTAATTGACCAAAAAATTTAATTAATTGACTAAGAGGGGATTATAATTATTTTTCCAACCCTCTTTTAC
This sequence comes from Pinus albicaulis, assembly GCA_034641835.2. Lineage (NCBI taxonomy): Eukaryota > Viridiplantae > Streptophyta > Pinopsida > Pinales > Pinaceae > Pinus > Pinus albicaulis. The sequence goes on from CM076574.1 coordinate 790,744,803, forward strand.
ATGAGATAATACATTTACATACATGAAGGGGGAAAACCCATTCGTATAGACCCTCAAATAAATACCCAGTTCTGCGACTCAAAATATGATCTAGTAGACCAAGTAGCTCAAACTACTTTTACAAGGACTCGACAGAACACTAGGACTCACTTAGTATGCTGATGATAAAATCCACCCTAGCTTTGGGGTGAGGCTGGAGGGAAAAACTCTGCCGATCACTTTCGTGAATCAGTGAGACAAAAAACCTCCTAGGATAGAGATCATCAACAACATACTAAGCTTACCTAGGTTGTTACATACATTGACGGTCTTACTTAGATCATTTACATCATAACATGCAGAATGGGTTTACATCATTTGTAAAACTGTCGACTGTTGACTGATGATGGAATCTGAATGGCGCAACCACGTCGAACATGACGAATCCCATTTGAAAAAATGGGGGTGTACTGCTATGGGGTAGTTGACAAAGTGTGGTCAACAGGATGGAAGATCCATCAAATGGATGTCAAAACAACATTCCTGAATGGTACTATCGATGAAGAATTCTATATAGAACAACCCTTGGGATTTGAAGTGAATGATAGAGAGACTCACGTCTGCAGGCTGAAGAAGGCACTTTATGGCCTTAAGTAAGCTCCAAGGGCTTGGTATGCAAGGATGGATACATAACTACAAAGTTTGGGCTTCTCCAAGTGTTCTGCTGATCCAAATCTCTATATCAAGGTAGTGAAGAATGAAACCCATAATCATTCTTCTATATGTGGATGATCTTCTCATACCTGGTGTGGAAGGTTGTATTTGAGAGTGCAAGAATTAATTGACCGCAGAATTCGATATGAAGGATCTGGGGTTGATGCACTATTACTTGGGGTTGAAAGCTTGCCAAGGACTTGGCGAAATATACCTTGGTCAAGGAAAATATGTGATTAAGATGCTGCAAAGGTTTGGCATGATGGATTGCAAACCTATGACAACCCCCATGATCACAAATTTGAAGAGGCTAAGAAGTTTAGATTCTAGCCCCGTGGATCTTACAAGGTATAGACAATTGGTTGGCTCTCTAATGTACCTGGTGAACACTAGACCAAACATTTGTTTTGCAGTGAATATTCTCAGTCAGTTTCGGATAGATCCCAAGTATGACCATTGGATAGCAGCCAACAATATACTGAGATATTTGCGAGGAATAATCCATTACTGCTTGAAGTATGATAGAAAGAATGATGTCCAATTGATGGGATATACAAGTTTTGATTAGGGAGGCAGTGAGACAGATGGAAGAAGCACTACTGGAGGATGTTTTAGCTTGGGATCCTCTATGATATCATGGATGAGTAGAAAGCAAGAGTCAATTGCTTTGAGTAGTGCTGACGCTGAATACATTGCAAAATGTGAAGTAAACAGAGAAGCTGTCTGGTTGAGGAAGCTGCTGTCTGACCTATTTGAAGGACCAATAGACCCTACAGTTATACAATTTGATAACGACAGTTGCATAAGGTTGTTTGAAAACCTAGTGTTCCATTGAAAGACAAAGCGCATAAATAACAAGTATCATTACATACGAAAGCTGGTGCAGGATGGAGTGTTGCAACTACTGTATATCTCCATTGATTCGTAGGAAGTTGACATTTTGACAAAATCTCTTCCTAATAAGAAGCTTTTGTATTTGAAAGACAAGCTTGGACTAGTTGATATCTCCTCCCTAGTTGAGAGGGAGAGATAGACACATCGTTCTTGTCTTCACTTTGTGAAGAAAGAATGGAGGATTGGGTAAACATGTGGTTTCCGATACTCTTTGAGGATGAGGTAGGGCATCCAATAGGTAAGAGTAGTCGAAGAGGAAATTCTTTGAGGATGTGCTATTCCAAGATAGGAATTGTCCCAAAAGGACATGCCCTGTCAACACTTGAGTGGGGTATGTGACTTGAGAGACAATGTTGATGGTGTCATTTAGCCATTGTCTTGCGAACATTGTGCTTTGATGTTGTGGAGAGATAGAACAGTTAGTTAAGGCCTTGCTATGTGACAATACTGGTTGGTATGATGAGATGCAATGAGATAAGCTGAAATAATAGCTTATAAGATGGCTTAACAATCCGACTCTTCTTATGAGATCTCTTCAGTTTGAGAATCTCCATGTACCTTTATGAATACCTCCCTAGTTAAGAGGGAGTGTTGAAATATGTAACTAGGTCCAGTCTTCTTAAATATGAAATGTACTCTTGATTCTTGTATATTGTAAAAAGAAAGAAAAATTATTATTATTATTTTTGTAGCATGGGTTTCATGCTCAAGGTCATTTTATTTAGAGGTCAAGCACCTATTGAGTGCTTCTAGGGTTTGTCATAGAGTCAAGAAGTCAATAGAGTCATTTTCATATGAAGAAGATGCCATTGGGCATGTTGTAACATGTCAAAAGAATTATTTTTGTATTTAAAGCGTCAAAATACCCTCCAAGACCAAGTTGGGCTGACAGCTAAGAAGTCGGCCTCATTAGGGCATTTTGTCCTCCTTGGAAGTCTATATATAGGAGAGAACCCGTGTAATATCTCAAACGGGATATTTTAACTAAATTTGCAGAAATTCACTTAACCCCAAATTTCTCATAAAAATTTCAAGCATTTAATAGAAGCTTGCCATGTAAAATAAAACATACAAGTACATGCAAATCCATAACATCATAATGCAGGAAACAATTCAGCTTCATTATAATATACTGGGGTTACATGCTGAAAGGAGAGATAGCTGAGATAACTGAAATATAAATGGCCTCAAGAAAATCTGCTGCACTGCGCTGGTCTTCAAAACTGAACTGCTGCACTCTCCCTCTGACAACAACTACCATTGAATCCATTGAAGCACTAGTTGAAGATTTGAATGATCCCCACTCCGATATCTTTGAAGCTCTGCGACACTTCTGAATGAAGTCTCCTCAATGAGAGTTGGGTTTTCGTCCCGGGGCTAACAATGGAGTAGAGAACCAAGTTCTCAAACCTCTCACACAAGAAAATGAACTAATCCAAGATATCCCTCAAAAGCCTCCTCCTTTTCTTTTATAGATCTCATGGATCTTTCTAGAGCCTTATTTTATTATTATTTTAATCATGGTTTACTGAAACTCATGTCCAACCATCCCATCTTGTAGGTATCCCCGTTCTGGTTCCAATGAGCTATTACACTAAGGTGTTCTATTATGTATTCCTCCCGGAATGCTCCTCCCGGAATGCTACCTTGAGCATAATTAATTTAGTTAAGCCCAAAAATAACTCAATTTTCCGAAAGTTGTTGGAATGCACCGGAACGAAAGGTAAACTGTTCGGATGTTGGAATATATCAAGCGAATGCCACCTGACCTCATAGAAACTCCTCAAAACTCCTCCAAAAAGCCCTGGGCCCGCTGATGACACCAACCTGTACTTGTGACCTGTCTGCTCCTAAGTCTGGAAGTATTTCCTAACCTTGTCATAGGTGACACCAAAAAAAGGAATATTACAGACCTCCGCCCCAAGATTGCTTGCCCTTAAGCAATCGAAATATGTGAGCCACCTTGTTGGCCCGAAGAAACTGAGACTCAATGCCAGGATCCCATACAAACCCCTGGGTGCTGCTATGCACCTGTGTCAAGCCACTCGAAATAGACCCCTTAGTGCCGGGATCCAAAACTGATCTCTCATCACATCTATCATCAATCCATCCTCCCGGATCCCAACGCCACCATGGCCAATCATTGCCCAAGTCCCATAGTTGTACTAGCTCCGGTTATAGCTATTGGCCCTTGAAATGAAGTTCGCCAACGAGCATCAATGCTCCACCATCTCAAATAGCTCCTCCCTCTCCTGATCAGGAATGTCATGCTCCTGCTGTCTACTAGCCCCTTGCAGAACTATCCCATCAACCTCCAACATCTCTAGAGGATATGGATCTGCAACTACTGTCACCGTACTCGATGTCTGTGCATCTGACTGCTCCTCCTCAATGGCTGACCCCAAGGTTAGCCGCATATCCATCACAGACTCAATGTGAGCCTCCATCTGGCTCTCCCCCAAAGGACTATCATGCATGATGTGCATAGTCTCCTCCTCTGCTGACTCATGCTCCATCATATGCTGCTCTGGCTGAATCGTTACAAGTGACTCATCACACTGAGTATCTCCCGTAGAGTTCCTTGACTGCTCACCTTGCACACTGGAATACAACTCCGGTCGACTGTCATGAACTCCGCATGACTGTGCTCTCTCCCCAGAAGCATCCTCATATGATCCCATGGACTCATCTGAAGAAGAGTCCTCATCCCGACATACAGAAGGAATGTCCTTCTGTTCTGCCTCTGCCATATCATCTGCATCACTCAAGCATGAGTGATCAGGCCCCTAAGGTTCTTTGCAGATGAAGCAAAGTCCCTTCCTCTTCAACTCGTTCTTGCTGCATGATCTGCTAAACTGGAGCAACTCCTCCTTAGTCAATTGTTTCCTGAATAGCCCAACGTTTTGCTCAACCAGCCCTTAGGCTAGCTCATAAGCAGCAGGTGAGACCAACTGCTCTCTCCTCCAGATGCTCAACAACCTAGTCTGCAATTCTTGACAAATGGCCTCACAGTCTCTCATACATGATGATAGGATGGACTGCATGTGTGCTATGACTGTGTCAGGATGATGCCTCTACAGAATCAAGCCATGACACTCTAGATCAAACATGATGTCATATGTTCTGAACTTGGCCATACCTCCTAAAATCTCAAGCTTCTTCCCAAAGGTGGAGCCTGCACTGTTGTCCAAATCCTGAAAAGTCCCCACTACTAACTTGAGAACTTCCCTCATAACATCATCACTGAAAGGAGCTATAGGTGCGGTCAACCTCATAATGTTACTGAGGCATGATGCAACTGGAAGTATGAACCCCTCACAAGGTTCTTCTAGGAACTTCGGTTGTATAAGGGCAAGCATAGCAGGTTTTAGGGCCCAAATCAGTTTATTTCCTTCTAACTGGGCTGTTTTGGAAAGGAGCTCATCAAGTTCATCAAGCTTGGACATAACTCTCCATGCCATCTTCATGTGTTTCAAATTTGTCCCAAGTGCAAGAATTTTGTGACCAATCCCCAACTCTTCCCACAAATCTTTTGGCTGTTCTTTTTGAAGGATGGCATATATTCCTCTTGAAAAGGGCCTGTCGTTCAATTTTATTTTCTGGTCTTCTGATGCATGGTGGTTCATGGAACCAATTTCTATATTCATTCTTCTTAATTTATTTAGTAGTCCCTTCATGGTTTTAGCCCAAATGAGGACAAGGTCATCTATGCGAATGATGTTGCTGTTTCCTGATTTTTATGCATTTTCTATGTGGTATTCTGTCTATCATTTCACGTATGCACTGTGGTAGGTGTTTTTCTCATTGGTTCAACACACATTGAGTAGTATGTGCCCAACAGGTTCTTGAAAGCATTACTTACTCAGAAATTTATCATAATTACAACAAACTAGAACAACCCCCTCTTTACATTCAAATGGATTGGAATTTAAATGGGTCAAAAGAACCTGATTCTTACGCTCTGGAAGGATGACCTTTGTTTGGTCTTCTCATGTCAGCAAGTCAAGCTCGATTTTTGGACTGGTTATGTAGTTGCTATCAACAAAAATATGGAATGCTCCAGCGCTTGAGGCAGGTGAGTATGCTGCACAAGTTTATGTTATGCGTTCAGATTTCTCTCTACAATAGCCACTTGAGGAGATTTTGAGTAGAGTTTGCCTTCCAACTAGATAGTTTGGTACATGCGTATATTGATGCACTTGTCCAACTCTACCTGTAGTACAAAATATGTTGATGCCATAGAACATCTATAAGCAGTAGTCCGTCGATTGCTTCCCTCCAGGGTCGCACTTTCAGTGACAATGCCTGGTTAAATTCAATCTCAGCCCTGAATCCCCACAAATTGGTGCACAGTTGGTAGCCTCGACTTCAGATTGCGCGTGCATTTTATTTTTATTCCTTTCGACAACGTATAATTTGGCTTGGCTCGGTTGGCTCAACTAGAAACTTGGCTTGAACTGGATCTAGAACCGTAAAGTTGGTTTTGGTTACTTGAAATTCAACAGATAATGCAACCCTCCAAGTGCTGTCATAATATTAGGCTCGAATCGACTGTCGCTTTGATGAAGCTGATCTGTAGCACGGAGATACTGTCTGTGATCAAGATATATCCTTCATTGAATTCGATCTTTGTGGCAAATAGCAGTCTGGATTGAAATGAAGCCTTGCCCAGAATCTTCCGCGGTTAATGAAATCCCGAAAGTATTGCTCACGACCCTTCAAAAATTGCTCACGCTCCTTCAAACTAATTTGCAGCCTCACAAATGTTCCACGACCCATACTGGGGAAGCATCTTCATCGGACATTCGATTCACGTGATACTGGGTCTGGTAGTGCCCACAATATTCCACCGTTCGCAATTGGTGCTCTCCCGTCCGACGATCTCAATCGAAAACCATTAATGAGTTTGTTCGACACCATCACAATCTTCTTTTAGAAATCGGCTCCGATTCACTGTATTTTATGACTCCCCTTCACGTAGTTAACGACAGTGCTACAACTTACGATCAGTGCCAGCCACCACTGCGTATTTCTTCACGCCGGATGGTCTTGTGCCCAGGTAACGTTCCTGTGTCAACGAATTACTTCATCAGGGATCGGCGATCCACGTGACCAGCTAATGTCAGCGTGGCGTTCTCATTCCACCTTATTGCTATTCCAGTGTTTCATCCGCCACCCTCTTTACGGGTAATTTGAACACACCGCATGTTGGTTCCTCACAATGACTTCGTCTCGGAGAATGTGGGTCCCTTGTCGCATAATCACAAATCACAGACAAATTTTGATGAAGTGCTACGCCGCTAATATCGCATGCTCATCCGGATGCTGAATCATTTGTCCCAAAAAAACGTCTTCCGTGCTCGACTCTCAACAACAACAAAACGACGGCAGCAGGACGGTGGCCCTCAGCCCTCGAGACACCGAGTCAATCAAATCTGGTTGAGCCGACGTCCTTCGGATTTGAATTGATTTTCGACTGACAAAGTTCTGGCAATGATGGATCGATGGCACGTGAAATTCTGAAGAATACATTTTTCTCCCTTTAAGAGTAATCGAACCCCATATTGGACTTGGTCTCTAGAATAGAAACTGGAAAAGGTAGATTTTCGTTTCACTATGATTTTGACCTTTCCAGGAAAACCATCAACAATAATGGCCGCAACTGAAAACTGATAAACTCACAGGCTGAGGCAAGACCAAGGCTCAAATACCACTGTAATATCCTAAACGGGATATTTTAACTAAATTTGCAGAAATTCACTTGACCCCAAATTTCTCATAAAAATTTCACGCATTTAACAGAAGATTGCCATGTAAAATAAAACATACAAGTACATGCAAATCCATAACACTATAATGCAGGAAATAACTCAGCTTTATTATAATATATTGGGGTTACATGCTGAAATGAGCGATAGCTGAGATAACTAAAATATAACTGGCCTCAAGAAAATTTGCGGCACTGTGTTGTCCTCCAAAACTGAATTGTTGCACTCTCCCTTCGACAACAGCTACCACGAAATCCACTGAAGCACCAATTGAAGATCTGAATGATCCTCACTCCAATATTTCTGAAGCTCTTCAACACTTTTGAATGAAGTCTCCTTAAAGAGATTTGGGTTTTCGTCCAACGCTCACAATTCACCCGAGGGTTTCCGTCCTGGGGCTACCAATGGAGTGGAGAACCAAGTTCTCAAACCTCTCACACAAGAAAATGATCTAATCCAAGATATCCCTCAATCGCCGCCTCCTTTTCTTTTATAGATCTCATGGATCCTTCTAGAGCCTTATTTTATTATTATTTTAGTCATGGAACACATTTCCCTCTTATTAAAATATCCATTTTTAATGCAGGAAAGAGTAAATTGGCTACCATGTCTCATCAGGTCACTGAAACTCATGTCCAACCGTCCCATCATGTAGGTATCCTGATCTCGGTTCCAATGAGCTATTACACTAAGTTGTTCTATTATGTATTTCTCCTGGAATGCCACCTTGAGCGCAATTAATTGAGTTAAGACAAAAAATAACTCAGTTTTCTGAAAGTTGTTAGAATGCACTGGAAGGAAAGGCAAATTGTTCGAATGCTGGAATATATCAAGCAAATGCCACACGACCTCATAGAAACTCCTCAAAACTCCTCCCGAAAGCCCTTGGTCCTGCTGATGACATCAACCTGTACCTGTGACCTGTCTGCTCCTAACTCTGGAAGTCCATCGTAAGTTCTAACCATGTCATAGGTGACACCAAAAAAATGAATATTACAACCCAACCTCCTATGGACACTCACTCATCCCTCATCATCCAAGGGAAGAAGAGGCAGAAGAAAGGAAAGCGAAGAAGGATAGAATGACGAAGGACAAAGTTTGTGGGTTATTTCTCTCTCTTTCTCTCTCTCTTACACGTGCGGAGATAAGGCTAGGGTTTTGCAGTTGCAAGATCAAAGTTATCAAGTTGCACAAAGAAGGTCGAAGAAAGGAATTTTAGGTCACCTTCTTGTCGAGAAATCTAGGGCATTAGCATGAGGGTGATTTCTCTTCATTAGTGACTGTTTGTGAATGCTTTTTACTTCTTTAGATTAGGATCTTCTTCTTCTTAGTTTATTAGTGTTCTTCTTCATCAAACAGTAACTAGTGCATGAACATAAAATAGACAAGAGACACAACATGTAGGCTATGAGCCAGGGCCAAAACCTCTCACTCTTTGAGAGAAAAACTCGCACAAATTCTTCTTATAGAGATTCCAATTGACGAATACCAATACCATGACCCTTGACCTATTTTTCCACTCCAAGACCAAGACACAGTCATCCTTCTTCCTTGATTCTCTTCCAGTTCTTCGATCTTCCTTAAACTGAGATCTTCTCTTCATGGCACCAAATCATGACCACTGTATCAACATCCAAACACTATGATACATCACTATAAGATAGCTCCTTCATAGCATTGTACTGTGTCCTCTATATACCATTCTTATTGTAGCACTGAGATATTACTGCCTTCATGTATATCTACAACAATTCGAGTCATTACATTATTGCAATTCACTATCACAATGTATCACTACAATCCGACCTTGTCACTATACTGTCTTGATGTCTTATTACTCGAGAATTACAGAGGTATCCGAACTACAACTTATCTGAGAATTACAGAGGTATCTGAGCCCTTGACTGTGTTATCCAAACTGTGATTTCCCATCGAAAATCTCAGAGAGGATCCGACCTTCTTCACTATATAAATGTGAAGTGTATACACTCCTATATATAGTAGTTCGTCCATACATTTGAGCCGACATGACCATCCGAATGGTGTGCCTCCACATGTGATCCGACATGACATTTATGTATATATCTTGAGGCCGACCATGAAGAGGATGTCTGTGCTTGTCTTTTGGAGGGCTTCTAGACAACTTATAGACTTAGATACATTCTTTATATGCCCAAGAAGGGTCATACATGACATTGACTCTAAACCAATAATCCCTTGCTCATGAAACCCATGAAGCAAGCCAATAATAATTTAATACATCATTTACAAGAGTCACAACTACATGTCATTTAGAAGACCGAACCTAGGTACACTTTTCAACACTCCCTCTTAACTAGTGTGGTATTCATAATGATACTTGGTCATTCTCAACTTAAATAATTTCTCATGAGAAGAATCAGATTGGTAACCCATCTGTATAGCATCATATCAACTAACATTGTCACATAGCAAGGCTTGCCTAACAACTCTATCTCTCCACAAGATCTAAGCTCAATACTTGCGAGACCAATGATTTATAGACACCCTAATCATTGTCTCTCCTGGGAACATACCCTACTCAGGTTCTTAGTGTGTGCTCCAATAGGACTATTCTTATCTTGGATTCCCAGTCCTTAAAGAATATCGGTCCTCTACAACTACTCTTATCTTGGATGCCCTATCTCATCCTCAAAGAGTATCGGATGCCAGATGATTACCTAATCCTCCATTTTGTCTTCCCAGGTGAAGACAAGAATGAAGTGTCTATCTCTCCCTCTCAATTAGGGAGGACATATTCCAACAAAGGAATGTACTCATTCCTACACAAGGAATGTACCTAAGCTGCCTCTCGGCTTAGGAATTTCCAAGTTTCTTCCAAGTAAGAAACTTGTTTCAAGGCTCCCTTTTAGGCAGGGACCTACAACAGCTCCTCAGGTGGAGATAGTGGGACAACCAACTGCTTTGAAGAACTCCTTTCTTCAATGTCATGAATTTCTTCTTTGTTATAGAGTCTTCATATTTGGGACTTCTTCATAGGGCACAAACCATCCATCACTTTCATCCATGAGTCAGTCATGTCATTATTCCTTAAAACAAAAAGTTATCCATGAATCTACATCTTTCCTTGCTTCATGCCATGCTGCTTTCTTCATGCCATATTTTTCGGAAGGATCTTACATCCTTCTATATGGTCTTCTTGGAAGTCATCCACAGATCTTCCCTTTGGTAGCCCTGCATAAGCCTATCTAGATATTTGTTCAAAATAAGAAATGAACACTTAAATCAAACTTACCTTTGTGATGGTATATCATCATGACATCTTCCTGTAGGTATCAACATCCTGCATACATGTTGAAACATCTCCCAAAGATATACATTGTCAAGGGTCTCCATTTTCTTTAGACTTTGATCAGAGTGTTCATATATTTTCGGGAGATTTTCGAGTCAAATCTTCTTGGTCTTTTGGATGTTGATTGCCTTTACCATGGTTGCATATCTTACAATCACTTCCTTCCTTTCTTCACACATTCCATTCCAGGAGCTTCCAATCAGAGTTCCTTAATTGTAGTCAACCACCTCATACGTCATATGATGACATATTATGTTGATTTCATCTAGTGTGAACCATGCCTTCTAGAAACCTTTCATAGGAGGAGATTCCTTTCCTTTGTTCTTGCTTCTCAAGACAGAAGTAGTGATCCAAGTTACCTGCAACCATATGACATGACATTATAATATTAAATACAAGCATACATACCTCATTTTCCTTTAGGTCATCTAGGCTTCTTTCAACAACTTTCTTGATTGAAAAGATCTTCAAGCCTTTGAGCTACTTCATCTCTTATGTCATCATACCATCATTCTATGAACTCCACAAGTTGGAGTTCCTGATGAAACACTTGCTTCCTTTCTAGATTGGTGAACCCTTCAATGAGTATTCCATCAGAGAATCTTAAGGATCTTGCATATCCCTATCCGGCATATGTTTCCCTTTTGACTTGATGTATGATGAGCCTTGACCTGGATGACTTCTTCCTTCCAATGAGGTTCCCAAGAGCTATATCCTTTATATTTGACTACCATAGATTTCGTTCTATCTGTCCTTCATGATTCCCTATGGTGATGTTAGGAGCTCTTGTTTCTAATGCTTTCATGATGCCACAATGCATCTTATTATTTATTATAGCCATATCCTATAACAAAATATTTAGGAGCTATGACAAGACCTTTGTGAGGGAGACTATCTTAATCATAGTAAAGATCTCTTACTCCCTCTTTCCTTGGATCTCTTTTCTTTAGTTTCCTCCATCTTTTCGGTGATACGAGCTTCCTTTCTGTAATGTCCATAACTTTTCCATAGCGTTGAATCTTAACTATGCTATTTTTTTTTGCTTCCGAGGACCAAATTTTCTGAACTTCCCTTTCCTTCCTGCAAATGCTTGAGTCCTTTAACCTTCAACACTTTTTCCCTCAACTTGTATTCTTCTATTTAGCAGAAACCACAAGTTGTCGAATGAGGTAACTTTGTTATCCCTATGGACATTTGTTACCTTGTTATTTAGAACAATGATGATTATCTCATCCCAAATCTTGCAATAGAGATCTTATGAGGATATCCCTTAATCCTTAGATGCCTTCAATTTTGAGTACATCAGATCTAAGTGATATGACCTTCTTTATTTTCATAGAATAGTTTTTCCATCTTATCACATATCTCTTTGATGTCTCCAATCCTGCTACATAGGGATGAGGGGACCTTTGACTTTGAGCCCTTTGATCTTGTTTCAGATAACGCTGGACCTTCAGAGACTTTTCCATAGATATGATCAATGACTTCACTTTCTTCGTGGACAATATCTATCCTCCTTTTTCTATGCAAGGAATTTCGATGACCCTACCAGCTTATAGTTCTTCTTGCAAACACAAATTCATTTTACCAAATTTGATTATAGAATAAAAGATACTTACTTGAAGTGAAGATGAAATCTTCAGCTTGATCACTATGATGATGGTTGAAGAAGATGTATTAGTGCTCCATTTTGGATGTTCTTCTTCCAAGATAAGGAGGGGATCGTTGCTGCAATGATAGGTAACTTGTCTTGTAGCTTTTGATGGCAATACCTCTTCGCCTTTTAGCGTTATAATTCAGATTGTATCGAGATTCCTTTTATGGTTAGATCTCCATATTGTCACATTGCCAAGACCTTATTTTGTGAGAGCACCGAGATCACTTTTACTGTTGATATCACCAGACCTTCTTTCCAGGAGTGACATGGAACCAAACTTTGTGATATGATTCTATTATTGTATTCACTGTCATCTATATGAGAATCATCTTTATTGAGGGAAACACCGAATTATATATGGGATAGATCCAGAATATAACATCAAAACATGTGACTGTGCCCTTGTCGAACTGTGTTTTTATTCTGAGATAAGTGTTGGATGGTGTTTTCATTGATGCCAACCCATGGAGTTTACTGGGTTTGACTTTGACGAAAAACACTAGTCATTGATGTCGAATGGATAATGAACGCTTCTCAGTAATTGTCAGATTACATCTAGATAACAAATAAACTGTTGGATGGTTGAAAACCCAAGTCTTAGGGTTTGGGTTCTCTGGACTGAGGATGTACCTCGACTTTTTCAAAGGTTAAATCATTGAGTTTGGATTCGATATCCATGTCATTGGATTCTTCTCGAAGAGATTTTTCCAGTGGTATGTGGTACGCCATGTGGTTCCCCTTGGTTAGAGAGATAAGTGAGTTTGAAGGTAAAAACCCTAGTTGGTGGGCTAAAATCCCAAAAGAAGGTGACTTGGCACATTTCCATTAGTTGTAGGCACCAAAAATTAAGATTAAGCATTTCTTGCCATACTTTGTGGAGATACTATCCTAATGAAGGGCTTCAAGCCACTATGCACCCATATAACTCCTACATCTCATTAAAAAGCCTAATCTATTTAGGTTGTGCATCTTCCTTAGGGCATAAGAAAAAAAATACACAATATTTATCAATTAGAATTAACAATTAATAATGTGTTAAAATCCTAAATGTCTCCTTCAACGTTCACTATAGAAGCCCCTCTCAACTCTATAAAAAGAAAGTTCATATATCCTCCAAAACAAGACATTGTGGCATTTTCGCTATAATTTGTTTCTATAAAGCTTCAGAAGCTAAAAAAAAACCCATTTGATCCGAAATCTTGATGAACCTCGTGATTGAATTTCAGTTCTTGGTTCGCTATATTTTCGGAGATATGATCCGAGGAAGTTAGGGTTTTTGTAGGCTCTCGAATTCCATGTCAAACAGGTGACCTTGGGAAAATCGTCATAACTTTCTCTCTGCGCATTGGATTCAAATTTCGTAAAAAGTGACAGAAAGAGGACAGACTGTAGTTTGTTGGGTATCGTTTTCAGGGCCAAAGGTCGAAACAATGACACGTGGCACTTCGTACAAGTTCGCTTTACTAAACCAGTCTATAATCAGGTCATCGTGAGATATTGGGCATAACTCTTTCTTGAAGAATCCAACCTTGATCAAACCTGTGGGGTTGGAAAGAAGACTCATAAGGATACCACAGGACAAAATTTCAGACCCTAGAGATATGAAATTACATAGATACAACAGATTCAATATCGAGTTGCTAGAGGGCAACAAAAAGGTATGCTATTTCTCCATTCTTGCTAGGTGTTGGGTCTAGTTTATTTCAAGGGTATCCTGTAGAATTTAAGGGTTGATTTAGTGATTGTTTGAGGGACGTTACAACAACATTTGGTGCCCTAACCATCATCTATATGACAATAGTGAAGCAATGTATGATTTAGTGCTATGATGATTGAAGTATAGAAAATACATTGAGTGTGATCTAAAGATTTTTGGACCTCTGTATCCTTGAGACAATGAGGTAGTGACATTTATCTTGATTGTGTCCTAAACTACTCTAAATACTAAAGAAGTTGGACTATGACAGTGTGTTGACACGATAACCTATGACATGTCAAAGACCTATGACTCAATATTATGTGCAGTGATGTTACTTAGCATAACAATGACAATTTGATCTTACCTGGACACTCAAACCTAGACATAACTAGTATGTTGACACCTTGATTTTGACTTTCGAAATGAACTTGACAATGGTGATTTGGCTTATGACATTATATGACAGTGGTATAGAATGCTATTGAATCAGTATTGGTGGGCTATATGATATCTGCTATATAGAACTATTTCTTTGATAAGGAAAGACCCTTGGTGACTGTGATTCTTGACTTGACAATGATATAAAATATCATAATATGGATTGACATTGATATGATGTATTTACTTTGAACTTAACATATGGTTGACCTTGACAATAATTGACACTTGTGACTTTATGTTAACCTTAACTTGATGGATGAAGACAATACTCACCTTGACTTTGACATCCTAAGAATGACTTTGAAACACTAAGTCATTACATGTATAATGACATTTTTCCCTAAGTTTGACTTAGTATGAGAATATCAAATAGTCATACCACACACATTGACCTTTTGACTTTGACTAGACTTGACATTGATATATTGACTTTGACTAGTAGAACCTTGAGTTGACAATGTCTGTGATAACCTAGGATAACTTCACTATGACCTTGCATGGTAGCAATTAGTGAAGGGAACATCCTCTAGTTATACAACCTATTGGAGAAGGATGGATATCGGGGTTTGACTAGTCAAACAACGTGCTTACATATATGCTGGTAGCTCTCTGGGGACAAAGTTTGAGTGCATTGATTGCAGGGCATCGGGATGACCTGAGACACCTTGGGTTATGCCATCATTTGATAGCAGTGCCTGATAGTTGCTGCATTGTGTGCAGCCTAATACGATGATGACAGTGATACAACATTGATGACTATTCATTCATGAGCAGTGTGATGACAGTGTTTTGATGACTATTCATTTGTGAAGTGACATTTTGTGGTAGTTGACAGCTATATAGTGATTTGCAGTGATAGTGATATACAATGTGTAGTGGCAGTGATAGCTTGATGTGCAACTTTGTGCAATGATCAGTTTGTGGGAACAGTGATCAGTGGCTTCCAAGATTCAATATTTATTCTACATCTTCCTTACAACTATTGTACATTGATTCAGAGTATAGGGGGTCCAGTGTGAAAATTGTGAAATGTGATCTATTGACTCTTCTAGGTGATCAGAGTCACCTTCAGGTTGTGGCATGAGAACACTTCAGGGTGGCAAGGTGGTGCTACGGCAAGTCGTGGTTGATAAAATGACAGGGAAGCAAAGCATCCTTTCCGACAATAGCTAGTAAATAGAGTGTTGGGGCACTCATCAGGTTGTGGCCTGATCTACAGGGTGTTGTGGCATCCTTTTGGTTCCAGTAGGATATTAGGGTTAAGTAGCGTCCTACAGGTTGTGGCCTGTGAATTCGGGGGTTGACGCATCCCTCAGTTGTAGCTTTAATCTTGATGTAACTAGTATTTCTTTTAAAGAGAGAAGAAGACAATTACTAGAGAAGCGTTTGGTGGTTTTGATCTGGAGGGGGTTTTGCACCTAAAATATCTGTGTCTATTGTTTTATATTTCTGCATTGTTCTATGGTGTTATTTACTGTTGATTATTGTTTATAATTGTTGAAGAAGAACATTGATATTAACTGAAGAATAACTAATGCTCTGAAAAGGATTAAAAAGTGCTAATTGCTAAGAAACACTGATTCACCCCCTCTCTCAGTATTTCCAACAATAAGTTGATATGGTGCTGAGATTCCACTGTGGTGTCACCGAATCCTTTGCCCAAGTTCTATGCTCCAAACTGCATTGTGGTCTCTAAGATTCCACCGAGATTGTATGTTCCATTGACCGGGCTCCTTCGAACTGTTCATTGTGATATAATCCTTGAGTGTTCCTTATGATCTTTCTTGACTTTAGCACCATAGCTATGATACCATGTTGAGAAATCTAGAGCATTAGCATCAGGGTGATTTCTCTTGATTAGTGATTGTTTATGAATGCTTTTTACTTCTTTAGTTTAGGATCTTCTTCTTCTTAGTTTATTAGTGTTCTTCATTATCAAATAGTAACTAATGCATGAACATAAAATAGACAAGAGACATAGCATGTAGGCTATGAGCTAGGGCCAAAACCTCTCACTCTTTGAGAGGAAAACCCACACAAATTCTTCTTATAGAGATTCCAATTGACAAATACCAATACCATGACCCTTGACCTATTTTGCCACTCCAAGACCAAGACACAATCATCCTTCTTCCTTGATTCTCTTCTGCTACTTCGATCTTCCTGAAATTGAGATCATCTCTTCATGGAACCAAATCATGACCACTGTACCAACATCCAAACACAGTGATACATCATTATAATATAGCTCCTTCATAGCAATGTACTGTGTCCTCCATATACCATTCATATTGTAGCACCGAGATATTACTACCTTCATGTATATGTACATCAATCTGAGTCATTACATTACTACAATTCATTGTCACAATGTATCACTACAATTTGACCTTGTCACCATATTGTCTCGCTGTCCTATTACCTGAGAATTACAAAGGTATCCGAGTTGCAACTTATCTGAGAATTATAGATGTATCCGATCCCTTGACCGTGTTATCCAAACTGTGATTTCCCATCGAAAATCTAAGAGAAGATCCGAACTTTTTCACTATAGAAATGCGAACTGTATACGCTCCTTTATATAGTAGTTCGTCCATACATTTGAGCCGACATGGCCATCCGAATGGGTGTGTCTCCACATGTGAGCCAACATGACATTTACGTATATATCTTGAGGCTGACCATGAAGAGGATGACTCCGCTTGTCTTTTGGAGGCATTTTAGACAACTTATAGACTTAGATACATTCTGTATATGCCCAAGAAGGGTCATACATGACATTGACTCTGAAAACATAACCCTTGCTCATGAAACCCATGAAGCAAGCCAATAATAATTTATTACATCATTTACAAGAGTCACAATTACATGTCATTATGAAGTCCAAACCTAGTTACACTTTTCAACACTTATAGCCTTAGAAAGAGAAGCAACCCAAGCAAAGGAGCAAGGAAGCCTTGGAAGCCCTAAATTTTCTCACACGTATGAAAGCAACAACTGTTGTAGGGGCCGAAATTTTCAGACCTGTAGTGGAGGCCGAAACTCTATAGCTGGGGGTTGAAATTTTGTAGCTAGAAGATATTCGACTAGGTTTGACTTGGATAGAAGAAGCACATCATCAAGAAGGTCTGGCTTAGTCTTGGAAGGGTATTGGTCTTGGTCTAGAGGTCTTGGAATTCATCATTTGAAGAATCTATAAGAAGAGAAGAGATTTGTGGGTTTTCCTTCTCAAGAGGAAAGGTTTTGGGCCTGGTTTGCATCTTACATCCTATGTTCTTGTGTACTGTTGATCTTTATGTTTTGATAGCTGTTTGATGATAAAAACAACATAATAATAAGTGAAGAAGCTAATAATCAAGAAAATGTAAAAATACATCATAACAATTATCAAGTATAAGAGAAATCATCCTAATAGTAGCCCTATTTATTTCTCAACAATAATAATCGTACACCTTTGATAGGTGCAGATGCATCAATAGATTTCATAAACATTTTCCCTTGGGACAATTAACCAAGAAGATAATAGGCGTTCTACCCTTCTAATTAGTCCAACCATCTGACATCAAAGTGCATCCCATGTGCGCCCATGATGCCCTAAATTACTCCAATCTTGCAATGCAGTTGCCCGTTTCATTTTGAAGAATAGGCCCTCTCAAGTTATCATAGGAAGGGGATTTGTACCTTCGGACAACAATAACAATAACATCAAACATGGGTTGGTAAAATGGATTCTTCTTGACAATGCTGAATGGAATGCCACTCCATAGAAAACACCTACCCACCAACTTGTTAGCTTCTTCCTTCTTTTTTTTAAGAGTTGACCTAATAAATGGTTGTGCATAAGGTGTGGTTCTAGAAACAAAAAATGATGACGTAGCTTTGGGGTTGATTGTAGAAGCTAATGTTGAAGAAAAGCCACTCTCATGGTCACCTACCACTAATGTTGTGAACATCGTCATCTGGATAAAATCGGCAAGGGTCGAAAAAACCAAAAATATCGTAAAAATTGGGAAAATATCAGTAAAAAATCGGCAAACATCGACAAAACTAAGATACCATAAAAATATCTTTAAAAATCGGAAAACATCGGCTAGGCCAAAAAATCGTGATTTCGAGATAAGATCGGGATGTTATCGAGATGTTCGCAACACTAGGCTACCACCACTCTACCCCTTATCATTTGGGTTTTCATAACTTCCTTGTTCAATTTCGCTGAATCCGTATCTTCTAATGATTCAATGGAATTACATATGATTTTTGGAGTTGCACCTAGGCAAAGTCCTACTCAATGTTGCGAACATCGCGATCGGGATTAAATCAGCGAGGGGAAAAAATCGGAAAAAATCGTAAAAATCGGGAAAAAATCGACACATACAAAAATATTCATTTTTTTTCAATTTTTTTAATATCTAAAGCATCCACAGCATAAAATAAATGCATTGACACATAAATATGAAAAAAAAACTAATATATAAGATGTGTAATATCATGTCTAGTGTTGCATCACACATAAAACTGAATCATGCCTGAATGCTAAGTCTTGAGTCTCAAGAGTCAACTCAACCTTAAAATATCAACAAAAAATATAATAATATATCTCATATCATGAGTCATAATGTCATATACAAAGGAATGCACCATATAACCTATGGTCCTATACTACTGATTTCCTCTACCCCTTTTGCGAGAAAATGTAACAGCTTTCCCTCTAGATGAAGAAGCTGGTGGGGCTGGCAATGGACTCTGTTGTGCTCTAGAAGTAGAACTTGAAGTACCAGGAGCTAAAGGAGGCAGACCACGTCCTCTATCGGTAGCAGGGGTAGGTGGTGTCACCTCCTCCTGCTGCTCCTCCTCCTCCTCCTCCCCTTCCACTACCTCCTGCTCTATCCAATCAGGGGCTGACTCCATGACAGGCCTCTCAGCCTCAACCCTCCATTCAGCAGTGGTGTCAATTGCATCTAAAGAGATGGCCTCCATATCAGGTGTCCTCTCAAGTTGTCTCACCCACAATCTAAGATTGTAGTAGACGTAAACCATGTCATTGAGGCGCTGGGACTCCAACCTGTACAAGGGTCATAAATTAATAAATTAAAAATATATATTATAAACAATAAATTAATAATTATAAAAAAAATTATTTAATGAATTCAAAAAATCAGTTGGAATATTTTAAGTTTTTAACCTGTTGCACTTTTTGGTGTGTATATTTTCAAATACACTCCAGTTGCACTCGCATCCTAAAGAGCTACATATTTGGTTGAGTATTCTAATGGCAAGATTTTGGAGTTTTGGTAATCTGCCACCGTAGCTCCTCCGCCATGCATCTACAAGTTACAAGTTACAACAAATAAGATAAACTTATAAAGTTACAAACATAAGAAAAATTTTAAAATAACGAAAATCTTACCTGGCATTTTAGTAGTCCTATCCTGGACAACCATGTCAAAGCTCAATGTGCCACCTGCCATTCTGTATACCTCCATTTCTTTAGATATCTCTACACGTTCTGATAGAGATGGCACCATCTTCTGAACACAAGTGAAAAAGCCATCCATGACCTCGACATCAAATACGAAACTACATGAGTAAGCAAATTCGGGGTTCAGGAAGATCTCTGCAGCATGAATGGGACGATGGAGTGTGTTGTTCCATCGGTCATCAATCACTTCCCATACAAGAAGTTGTTTCTGAAACCCCTCATCACCCTTATCATCATAGTAGCTGCGAATGGCTTCTTTGGCCCTATCCATGGCCTCATACAAGTAAGGCATTGCAGGCTTCTCTCCATCAACCAATCTAAGAACCTTTACCAAAGGTTTAGTAACGCTGCACACCTCTTGCACTCCTGCCTAGAAGCTTTCCTGATATGAAACCAACCTGCAGATGGCCTCTCTCTCTAGTTTGCGGCTAACAGTCAAAGCACGCCACTCCTCTGAAAGAAACATTCTCTTCAAATCCCATATAGAATTCAATAGCGATTGAAGAGATATGAAACTAGTGGCAAACCGTGTAATAGCAAGGCGCACCAACTCTTTCTTGTTGGTGAATGTTCTCATCAAATGAAGCACATATGCATGATTATATATAAATTTTGTAATGCTCTTTGATGATTCTACAATATCTTTGGCAAAATCAATCTTTCTTATGTCCTCCAACATCAAATCAATGCAATGTGCAGCACAAGGTGTCCAAAATATGCTCGGATGCCTCTCCATAAGCATCTTGCCAGCAACAACATAGTTTGCAGCGTTGTCCGTTATGATTTGGACAACATTTTGGGGACCCACCTCCAGAATGAATACATCCAATAAATCACATAATAATCGTGCATCTTTGACATGTGCAGATGCATCAATAGATTTCATAAACATTGTCCCCTTGGGACAACTGACCAAAGAGTTAATAAGGGTCCTACCCTTTTGATCAGTCCAACCATCTGACATCATAGTGCATCCTGTGACTTCCTATGATGCCCTTAACTCCTCCAATCTCTTGGTGCAATCAACTTTCTCATTTTGCAGAATGCGCCCTCTAAAGTCATCATATGAAGGGGCTTTGTATCCTGGGCCAACAATAGTGATAGTATCAATCACAGCCTGATAAATGGATTGTTCCTGGCAACACTGAAAGGAATATCACTCTAAAGAAACAATTTGCCCAACAACCTATTAGCTTCTTCCTTCTCTTTTTTTTTTAATAAGTGAGGAGATAGATGGCTGTGCACCGGGAGTGGTTCTAGGAACAAAATATGAGGAGGCAGCTACGGGGTTGGATGTAGAAGACGCTGATGCTGAAGAACCACTACCAGTCTCACGGTCACCTCTAAACCCTGATATTTGACTCCTCAGAGCTGTCTTGCTGAGTTTAGTTGTTTCTATTTCTTCCAATGATTTGATGGCTCTTCTGATTATTTCTGGATTGGTATTTGTGCAAGGGCCTACTTCGTGTCCAAGAATTTGTGCCAAGTGGTATTTCAACCTGTATACCCCCCCTATCATGTGTTGACCACATAACTTGCAACGCAAGTTTGATCGGTCAAATCCCTGATCAGGTTCACCAAATTCCCATAAAGGATCCAATTTTCTTGGCATGTTTGTAAATTTGTTGAACTCTTGACTGTTGAGTTTTATTGTAAGATGAACTTTGAACTTTGAAATTTGAACCTAGGGCACAAGAAAAATTGCAAGTTAAAAAATAAAATAAAAAAATTACAATTTTACATACAACATTTTGATTTTTTCACAAAAAAAAACCCTCAACTCAATGCAAAAATAATGGGAAAAAATACATGTTGAAACACAAGCAAAAATAATGGAAAGAAACTAGGAGCAGAAGAAGAAATATAAAAAATAAATTTAACAACCAATTTTTTGCATTTTTGACCAAAATAAACCCTCTCTCGATTTAAAAAAGAAGAAGACCTAAATGCAATAAAAAATGATGAAAAATACATGGGTGATAGAAACCCATGGAAGAAAAAGAGAAAAACAAAAAAAAGGGTAAAATTTGATGCCCATACCTGGAAAAAACGTTTTGTCGAAGAAACTTGGTCCAAATTCGAATTTTGTTGGCTTGGCTTGCTAAAATCCTTCACTTTTGTCCACTCTTGCCCTTGTAGATCATTTATCCTCCTCCTTAGCTCTCCTTAGCAAACCTCTCACTGCAAAAATGAGACAAAAAAAAAAAAAATGCAACTTAAAAACTCGTTGTTTGAGGGCTTGCGATTATTTCCGATCGGATCGTGATTTTTTGGCCATTTTTTCAAACTCAAAAAATCGCCAAAATTTGTGCAAGGTGTAATTTCAATCAGAATACTCCCCCTATCGTATGCTTCCCACACAACTTGCAACTGAAATTTGATCTATCGAACCCCTCATCGGGTTCACCATATTCCCATAGGGGGTCCAAATGTCTTGGCATGTTTGTTGAACACTTAATGTAAGAGTGAACATAGGGAACCAAAAGAATTAAAAAAGATGAAATTAACAATCAACATTTTGAATTTTTGACAATATAAAACCCTTGTCCACTCAATGAAACAATAAATGCAAAACAACATAGTCCTTTCCCTAGCAAAATCATGGAAAATATACGGGTGACTGAAACCCAAGGAAAAAACAAAAAAAATAGGGCTGAACTTGATGCCCATACTTGAAATCCACGGATTGCTGAAGAAACTCAGTCTAAATTAGAATTTTTTTTCTTGGGATTCTAAATACCCTCAGTTTTCTCCTCTTCCGCCCTTGTAGATTCGTTCTCCTCCTCCTTAGCTCTCTTACTTGCCCTCTATTTGCAAAATGAAATAAAAAAACCACAAAAAGACTTTAAAGTAGTTTTTTTGCACCCTGTTGATTTTTTCCTTTCGGCTTGCAATATTTTGGTGATTTTTACGATTTTATTGTGAATTTTTCATTTTTAAAAAATCACCTATTTTTTCGGTCAATAAAATCGTCCTCTCAAAAAAATCACGATTAGGTTATAAAATCGTGATGTTCAAAACACTGGTTTTCACTGCTCCAAATGTGTATCCCAAGAAATTGAATCTTCTTTTGAAGAAAATAGATGTAGTGGATTGTAAAATATTTAGATTTGTTGGAAATTGGTAGCTTTGGTCGTATTTTCATTGGCAAGAACAAAGGAGATATTATGTATTATCCAATTGTATATGTCAGCCTCAAATGGACAAAGTCGACCCCCACCACTTGAAGGGGTTCGACCTTGTTGACCGCCCTTTGTCAATAGTCCAAGGAAGCAGAATACAAAGACATGAAGAAATTTTTTCAAAGTTCAAAGTCATAAACCAGCACCATTGTATCATTGTAAACATAATTTCTACATATTATATTGGAAATGATGCTAGTATCATTGTTTATTTACGAAACACCTAGGTAAGCCTTTGATTTTGGCAATGAATTTCATCCTAGGAAGTTTTTTAACCTCACTGAATTATGTGTGTTTCTAAACACGGATAATCGACCAAGTTTTTCTTCCAATGTAAACCCCAAAGCTAGGGTGGAATCTCTTGACAAGGTCTTAGGTGAGTCCTAGTGTTATATCTAGTCTTTTGTAAAAGTGTGTTTGAGAATAATTTAAACACATTTGGCTAAATTATTTTATTACAAACAAACTTGGTCTATAGTATATCATATTGTGTCGTAGAATCGGGTAATGTCACGAGGGTCTGTGTAAAGGTGTATTTTGTTAAAAAATGTAACTAGTGTCAGTCTTTATAATTGTACTTGAGTCATGATGTAATATATTTGTCAAAATACAAATATTTTTTTAATTAATATTTAAATTGACTTATTAAAGCATGGGTTCCATGCTTGGGTCAATGGTTCATAGGTTATAACACCCATTGTGTGCTTTAGGATTTTTTTCTTATTAAGTCAAAATCATTATTTTGTGTCCAAGAACCTCCTCCACCAAGTCAACTCCTTCTCATACAAATGACAATCACCTATCCTTCAAGTTGGCCTCCAAACTCTTGATGAAAGGAACAAGTCGGCCTCAAAATAAGCTGACAAGTCAACTCGTACAAACTGCTCATGTCAACCCATTAAAAGTTACTCCAACAACTATATATAGGTGTGTATTCGACCCATTACAGAGTAGAACGAATAACAAATCCACAGTGAAGGACAAAGGACAGAAAGTGATGCGAAGATCACAGAAAGGACAATCAAAAGATAAGGGAAAATAAGTCTATCTTGTTAGGGAACCGAAGTCTTTATGTTGCACATATGATCCTGAAGCAAATTACAGGGGACCTGTTGACCACACTTTGTCAACGATCCCATAGCAGTACACCCCCATTTTTTCAAATGAGATTCATCATGTTCGACGTGTTTGTGCCATTCGGATTCCATCATCAGTCGACAATTTTATAAATGATGTAAACCCATTCTGCATGTTTATGATGTAAATGATCTAAGTAAGACCATCATGTATGTAACAACCTAGGTAAGCCTAGTATTTTGGTGACAACTTCTATCCTAGGAGGTTTTTTGTCTCACTGATTCATTTGTGTTTCTCGACACAAGTGATCGGCATAGTTTTCCCCTCCAGCCTCACCCCAAAGCTAGGGTGGATTTTGTCGTCAAGATTCTAAGTGAGTCCTAGTGTTTTCTATCGAGTCTTTGTAAAGTATCTGGGAATAATTCTCTAGCTAATTGACTAGATCATTGTATTACAGATTGCTAGGTCTACTGGATCATGTTTTGGGTCGCAGAATTGGATAACTATTTGAGTGTCTATACGAATGGATATTCCTCCTTTATGTATCTAAATGTATTTATCTTATGTAAAGAGGGTTGGAAAAATAATTAAATCCCCTCTCAGTCAATTAATTAAATTTTCTGGTCAAATTAATTAAAAAATCCTAAGCCAAAAATTTAATTAATTTTAAGTCTTAGGTGAGTTAAAATTCTTCAAAGGAAAAATTCGTGGGTCCTTAAAAAATAAATTTTTAAAGGTCCCAAGCTAAAGGAATATTGATAATTTCAAGAAATTTTGGACCCTTGGGCCTTGGGGGTTAAGTCAAAGTCAAAATTTTGAGGTAATTAATTCAAAAATATTATTTTTGAGTTAATTAAAATGGAATTAAATGATAAATTCGAATTTCC